>CM046877.1:33812254-34001025 GCA_025667525.1 Glebionis coronaria
GTCTCAAAAAGATGGTGGATGTAAATTATTGCGTGAGTTTTATTTTCCTTTCCTTAGCGAGTGTGTAGCTACTTATGAAAGCATGACATGAGGATTTTACACATAAGGCGAATGACTTATTACTCTTAATACGGACTTGTATTAATTGTGAGCGGTTTTTCAAGTAATGGATGAGATGATTACTTAGGATTAAAACCGTGCTTCCTTATTTTTGGATTTTACATTTCTTATATTTCAAACTTGAAATAATGACAAATTTGCCTCCAAGCAATTTGCTCAAATAATAACCGGTTCCACATTTAATTGTCATGAATAAGTTGATGCACTTTTTACTTGTGAATGCAATGATCCCATTTTTAAGCTTGGTATTGGGAAAGTGAAACTTGAGGGTGATAAATGTCCATGGTACCCAAGCCCTAATCTAAGTCATTGAATTCTTTATGAGTTATTTCCATCAAAACCATTTCAAGAAAAATTCAAAAAGATATAGATAGAATTGTATTTCGATTCATTGCATCATTAAAAGTCAAAATCATGCATCATTTAGTTTAGAGTAGTATAGATGCATCTCATATGGCCAAGGTGGATTAATTATGAGGGAAATGTAAAATTTTGAGCCTTAAAATATAATATTGCATGAGGACATGGCAATGTTCAAGTGTAGGGGAATTTGATATGAGCTTAAACTTATATCCTTTTAACAACAAATAACCCTAAAACATGAAGCAAAATACCAATTTATTTGGCAAAAACAGTGTTATGTGGTATGTTTGTGTTTGTGTGCACTTGTGTAGGTAAAAAGATACATTTTCAAGCAAACAAGGAGAAATCAAGCTCAAAGAAGGATCAAAAGTGACAAGACTTTGAAGTACAAGGACCTATCTTGACAAGTTATGAAAGTTGAAGGACTAAAAGTGCAAATAATGTAAAGTCAAGATTCAAGTCAAACTTGGTCAACTCTCAAGTCAACTCAGTCAAAGGACTATTTTGTTCAAGAATGAAGTTCAAAGGACTAGTTTTGCCAAAGAATTGAAGATTAGAGATCAAATCATAAATTTGTCAAAGTATAGGGGCTAAAAGTGACAAGTTTACACCAAAATTGGGCTTAATCCGTGTGAAGTGTTAAATGACCAATGAGAATCAAGGAAATGATACACAAGGATCACCACATAAGCCCACTAGCGCCGCTTTTCATTTAATACAGGATCTAAACAGTAAAGCGCACTTTCTCTAATTCAACCAATAGAAATGCGCCACTCCATAATCATTTTATCCACTTTTGGATATTGATCCGTGTGACCAGATGAGAGCCAACCAGAAGAAGCCACGTGTCACTTTCAAACAAGAACGAGCCCAGAACCTATTTTGAGCTACAATGCATTTCAAGCAAAGTGTTAAACATGAAATTTGCTCCATTTTGAGAGACGAATCCATACCTCATAATCAATTAAGCTGAAAGTAATTGGATCAAAAACCCCCAAATATGTTCTTGAGCCAAATTATCCAATTAGCAAGAAGATGCCACGTGGAGCTCAGAGATTGGTTCTGACACGTCACCAACCCCAACAAACTCTTCCTTCATGTCTATAAATAGCTGGATTAGACTTCATTTTTAGTAGTAGCTTAATTTTGTAAAAACACCTAGTTCTACTTTTCCTTTCCCTTTTCCCTCAATCTTACCCTAGCTACTCAAGAGTCTGACAAACTCTTGAGTTAGTTAGTTAGTTACTACCCTTGTAACAACTTTGTAACCGTTTTCCATTAATGAAATTCAAATTTACTCTTTCCCGCCAAAACTGTTCTTATCATTCCAGTTCATTACTTGCTGCATTTGGATACTAGTGTTGCTGATAAGTGTTTGTTATGATCATTGATGGATCATAACTAACATTGAAGGAGTTAGATTGCTGTTTGATCAGATTTCAGTCAGTTCCATAGTTTTTGAAGAAGTTCAAGCAGAATGATGATCTTAGTTGATTAGTTTGCTGATTCTTGTTGATTGATTGATTCCTAGTGATAAGGTGGTGGTTATCACTAGGGTAAGAGAGCTCAGCGCTCCTCTTCTTCTCAAAGGATAACTACATTAGGTTCTAATAGTTCTCATTTTTGTTCCCCTCAATAAGTAAACTGCATGCTTAATTTTCCTAGTTTAATCTGATGGCTGCATGATAAAATTGTTAGTAGTTGCTGTTTAATTGAACTTTGTGTGATTGAAGTTTAGTTACTGCTTACTTGTGTTCTGATTTGAATAATTTGTAGTTTACTGCATTTGTTTAGTACTTTTTAGCCTTGTAGCTTAATTGGAGTCCTAGCCTTGATAATTGTTTGTTTTTAGCTTTAAAGTCTTTCATTGTAATCACCAAGTCTCTTTTGTTATAACTTTTGATTCAGAATTGATTAGATCTTAATAAGTCTTTGTAAAAATTTTAAACATCAGATTAAAGGAGTGTTTGGGAATAGATCAAAAATAGTCTTCAAGCATTGAGAATTGGATTTTTAGAGTTCATTTACAGTCATTAAGTGATAACAAGTTGTTTTAAGCCTTTTACAAGTCAAATACAAGGTCAAACAGGCAAATGGCATCTAAAAAGTTTGGGTCAGCCTTATGCATTTGAGTCATTCAGAAACTTACCATTTTCAATTTGCTAGAACTCACTCAAAACTGGATGAATTTGGATCAAATTTGTTTCTAGTTGTAGCTTATATCATAGAGTTTTAGATTCCAAAAGGATTTTATACAGTATTCAATAAGCACTTAGGAATAAGCAAAAATCAGACATGAAGACTTAACTCAAGTTTCTGTAACTTGACAACTGAAAATCTATATCTCATTTTCCTCTTCATAAACTTAGCACTTTTTCTTCACAAATCCATTTAGGTAGTTGAGTTACTTGATTTTTGAGAAAATTAGTTTTTTGAAAAAAAGCTGGTCAACGCTTGGTCAACATAAGCTCTTTTTGGCTTAATTTAGTTTTAGAGCTTATTTCTGGATGAAAAACGTTCTGGTTTGATTTCCCAGTCTTTAAATCAGTTGCTTAATCAGTTTCAAGAGAAAAAATCAGTTGTGGCTGATTAGATTTGGCTAGAGCTTATTTTGTGCTTATTAATAAGCACTCACTTGCTTATTTTGAATCCTTAGCTAAATTCCTTTGACACACGTAGCTTAATTTGAATTTGTAACGTTTTGCAAGTTGTTTCATCAAATTTGGTTGAGTAATAAGCTCAAACGAGCTTATTTTCTTCCTAGCCCGTTTTTAGCTTAAAAAGTTTTAGAAATTGCATTTTAGTCCTTTAAGTTCTGTCAGCGTTTAAATTTGGCTAATCTTCCAAGATTTTAGGGTTTGCATTGTTTTAGTCCCTGGAATTTGGAAGTTGTTAAATTTCAGTTAGTATTTTGTTAGTTTGTTGCATTTTTGGCAAGTTTGTTATAGTTGTTGCATTTTTGATCCTTTTAGTTAACAGATTTACACTTTTAGTCCCTATAATTGTTAGAGTTTACATTTCAAGCATTTATTGTTCATAGAATTTACAATTTCAGTCCCTTTAGTTTCAAATTTTGCATTTTGAATTTTTACTTGAATAAAAACGTGGTATTTGCAATTTGTTTTACATATACGTAGGTAATATTTTTCCGTTTTGCAAGCATTTGTTGAATTAGCAATAGATTAACCAAGCAAGCTTAACAACCAAGAACAATTAAAAACCCGATATTGGTTGGACTTTCTATTAGTAAGAACTGAGAAAAAACGAACTGCATTATACTCAATTTCAGGGTCTATCCCATATGAAGCCCTAAAATGGTATGGCTTTATGGATGAGGCTGAGTATCATGCTGATAAAGATTACTGGGATACATGGGATGAGGATTTTGGTAGTCTTTTTGCTGATTCTGAGGATACTGATAATGATGAAAGCTTTGAGTCACTAGAGTTTTATGAGGACACTTTGAAAGGCAAAGAAGTCATCCAGAAAAAGCAAGGCACTGATGTCACATATGTTGCCAGAAACATCATCAAAAGCCCAACTCCTATCTACGATGTTGTGCTAGGACTTGCCAACAACACCACTTGGGAGCAGATTGTTACTAAGATAGGAAAGAGGGGGCTGCTGGTAACCAAGGGAAGGGGAAGGGGAAGGTTGTGGTTTGAAGCTTGTGGTCTTGATGGTTGGTTGTTGTCTTCATGGTTCTTAGTTTTTCATGTATTGTGTTATTTTCATCTACTTTCTTGTTATGTAATCCTTGAACATCAAATTGACCACAGATGATGTTGTGGTCAATTAATTTTGGCTAATGGAATGGAGTTCAAGTTTAGTATGTTATTTGTTTACATGGTTCAGATGAAGCATACATGAAACACAACAAGTTAACAAAAGCACTAAATCATTGAAGCATTAATGAAACTTGTTCAGATTACAAACATAGATCAGATGACTAAAGTACTAGAACATAAATGATACTTGTTCAGATTACAAACATTGCTTAAAAACATGGCGTTAGTTCTTCTTGGACTTTGTAGCATGTTTCTTCTTCGCAGGTGCACTTGATCCTGCTGCATCAGATGGTCTTTTCTTCTTTGTTGTTGCGGGTGCACTTGATCCTGCTGCATCAGATGGTCTTTTCTTCTTTGATGTTGTAGGTGCACTTGATCTTGTTGCAGCAGGTGCACTTGATCTTGAGCATGTTGCATGTGCACTTGATCCTGCTGCACTTGATCCTCTTGCAGTATTTGGGTCCTTTTGCCTTTTGCAAGACCTTTTGTTGTGCCCTTGTCAAATGTAGTAAAATGATAAAATACCTTTTGTCTATCACTGATAAAGGTGAAATTTGATTCCTTTATCAACCTAAGATCATCACCTAGGCATTCTAAAAACCATGTCCAAGAACATGTTGTTTCTTTCTCAACAATGGCATATGCAAGTGGATAAATGCCATTGTTTGCATCTAACCCAATAGCAGTGAGTATTTGGCTTGGATATGGTCCCTTCAAAAATGCACCATCTAGTCCCAACAACTCTCTACCAAAAGATCTGAAACCTTTCTTTAAGGGGCCTAGACAAACATAGATCCTCTTGAAAATTCTTGTGTTATCATCAGTAGTTGCATCTCTTTCAACTTCGATCCTTACTGTTGTATCTTGATTAGCCCTTCTTAATTCTAGACAGTAATCTCTCAACATGGTATACTGGTGCTTATAATCTCCTTTGACTTGATTTACAGCTGCTGTTTTAGCTCTACCTACTTTTTGAAGAGACACACCTAACTCATACTTCTTTTGCAGTTCATCTTGAAGAGCTCTTAAGGGTATATGTGGGGTTTTTTCAACTTGGTCAATGATGCCTTTGCTCAAGAACTTGGAAGTACAAGCACTTACTTTCCTTGTCTGCAAGCGGTTATGGACATTATTATATGTCCTGACCTCCCATGACTCTGTGTTTTTAACCTTAGTAACCTGCAAAGCCCATGGACATTCATCTGGTGCAAGTTGTTTGAGCCTTCCTCTACCACCTACATTGGCCCCTTTCTTATCATTTGCACCCATATTTGTTTTACCTTTACCCACTTTCTTATTAGGCCTAACATCTTCAATGTTACTAGCCCCTTCACCCTCTAGTAAAAAGACAGGATTTTCTCCAATACACTTTGCTCTAATTCTCTGTTTATCATTCTTTGCCAACCACAAATTCCTTCTAGTTTTAATAGAGTGAAGTTTAACCTTTATTTTACAACATCTGCACTTAAGAAAGATTGGCCAACATAGAAAAAATGCTTGAAGACAGTGTTATTTTCACTCTCATTTGCTTTTTTGACCTCTCTAAGCTTCTTTCTCCTAATATGCGCAATCCCTTCACCCTCTGATCTGTTCCACTATCAAATTGGTCATTATCAATTACATTTACCTCACTGGGATCTAATTCAGTAACAACTTGTACCTCCATATCATGCCTAACCCACTCTACATTTGCATCTATGTTAAAGTGATAATCATCCATGTCTACATTTACCTCTTCTAAAAATGTTTCTTCATCTACAAAGTAATCCTCATCATCCTCTGAATCAGTATAATCATTGTCTGTACTACTGCTCTCCTCATCACCAAACATTGTTTGCCCCTCAAACAATGTTTCTGTTGGTTCATTGTTGACAACCATATCCCTTTCTTGTTCATTCACCACCCTATCAGTCTGTGGTTCATTCACCACCCTATCACTTTCTGGTTCATTCACCACTATGTCCTCAAATGGATCAAATTCATAGTCCATGTTCAACAACTCTTCATATATGGTTTCCACGGTCTCATGGTGTGTAGGCAAAGCCTTATTGTTGGAGGGTGTGGGAGTTGAGGTAACATGTTGTTGAGGTGAGGGTGTAGGAGTTGAGTTAGAAGGCTGTTGAGGTGAGGGTGTAGGAGTTGAACTAGAAGGCTGTTTGGTGGAGGGTGTATGTGTTGAAGTAGAAGGGTGTTGGTAGAGGTATGTTAAATACAAAACATTCTTAGGGATCAAACTAGGGCTTATCTCCTCAATAACAACACTACTAGAAGGATGGAGGAAAGCATAGGTGTCTACCACAGACTCTAAGTGTTCACAGTATACCATAATTAGTTTGTTGTTGGGGATATACTTAGCTAACCCAATAACATCTTGATCATTACCTAAAGCTCTCAATCCCACATCAAGGTCAGTCCCAGGAATCATATAATGATAGTATATAGGTTCATGTTTCACATATCCTAATTCCCACATTACAGCATTCAACTCATGAACTGAAAACCTATCTATATCAACCCATTCGACATAACTAACTAACCCATTTACATATCTCCTTCTATTCTTAATACAAATGATCTTACCATCATGATGGATTTTTAGGGAAAAAAGAGCAGGGTCCTTTTCTACAAAACGCAACTAAAAAAAACCTTTAAATATGCTTAATTACATCAATTACATTATGAATTAATTAATTTGAACATAAACCATAACAAAGCTATAAAATTTAAAAAAATTAGGGCAAATAAATCAATTAGTCTTACCGTATTCAATAGGCATCTTATAAGGTCCAAACACCTCTTTAATCTTCCAACCAGAACTATCCATTTTTTGGGAATATAAGAAAAACAGTGATTGAATTGGGGGATTTTTGTTTTCAGGTTTTAATGGAGGGAGGGAGTGTTTTGATTATGTGTCGTGATCGAATGTGAAGAAATGAGGTGAGCGTTTGCATTTAATGCATGGGAAAAAAGTGAAAACCCCAAAATACCCCTCCACTTATAAGACTTAACGAGCAAAACTAACTCCCGTTTGAGATAGGGACCATTTTTGATTCAAAGTGTAAAGATAGGGACAATCTGCGGACTTAGTTTGAGATAGGGACCAAACTTGATGTTTGGTGTAAACGATAGGGACCAAACGTGAAATTTTTTCAATTAGTTAGCTTATTTAATTCTTTAAGCACTCTGTAATAGAGTTTTACCAAACAACCCATGTAGTTCAACAAATCAAATTAACTGTCTATGATCTAGCTGGCCTCGTGACTGTTTATTGATTTGAGTGGCTTCGATGATTTATTGATGTTCTGAAATGCCTATTTTGTTTAGTTTAGTTTTAAATGTAATTTGTATGGCGAATAAATAGCTTGTATATAAGGATTGAATGTGCCTTTATCTTAGACACGTGGAAATTTTGATTTATGCATGTACTGAAATAGTAATGTAAGGGCCTGTTTTTTTATTTTTTCATTAAGGGGTTGTTTGTTTAGTTTTTTAATTAAGTTCTATAAAATTAAAGTGTCTGTTAAAATAAATGTCGTCTGTTGATAAACAGATATATAATTGTTTTTTTTTGTGTGCTGAATATAGTGTCTGAATTAAAGAAGTTTACTATTGTGTCCTTTTAAATTAAATAAATGAAGAAGTTAGAGGGTAAATATGTAAAATAAGGGTAATAAGTCATGACTTAATATATAAAGTCCTCCTGACTTTTTCTAGAAAGTCATTGATTAATTTTAAGCACAAAACAAACAAGTTATTGATGACTTAATTTATATACTTAATTTTTCAATTAAGTCCTGTTAAATAAAAACGTCTGTCTAGATATATACTGTCTGTTTATAAATGAATATATGATTGTTTGTTTTGAGTGCTGAATAAAATGTCTGAATAAAAGAAAATTACCTTTATACCTTTAAAAGAAGTTATGTTAGTTTATAAGAGAAGAAGTGGAAGGGTAAATATGTAAAATTATTAATTAAGTCATGGACTTAATATGGAGACCCTCCTCATTGTGGCTTAAACTAGAAAGTGACTTATTAATTTTAAGCACAAAACAAACAAGATTCTAATAACTTAATTTATTTACTAATTTTTCAATTAAGACTCTTTAAGTTATTAACAAACACCACCTAAGTCTTATAAAATTAAAGTGTCTGTCTGAATATATGTTGTATGTATATAGAAGGATATATGGTTGTTTGTTTTGTGTGCTAAATAAATTGTCTGAGCTAAAGAAAAATACTTTTATACCCTTTTATATAAAATAAGTATTAAAGAGTGGATGGTAATAATGTAAATTTATGAAAATAAGTCACGACTTAATACAGAGACCTTCTTAAGGGGTGTTTGGTTAAGCTTATGAGTGGGCTTAGGCTTATATTATATAAGCAAATTATGACTTTTATATAATAAGCTTATAAGCCTTTGTTAAGTGTTTGGTTTAGCTTATATAACTAATATGGTAAAATGACAAAAAAGTACATAAAATAAAAAGGATAGGAATTATTAAATAAGGGTATAAAAGTCTTTTTATGTAATATTTTTATATAAGCCCAACTAACCTTACATAAGCCACAAATTCTTAGCTTACCAAAACCTCCTTATATAAGCTTATAAGCCCAGTTATATAAGCTTAACCAAACACTTGGTTTTGACTTATAAGCTTATATAAACTAATAAGCTTATAAGCCCACTATATAAGCTAAAACAAACACCCCCTTATATATGGCTTCTTCTAGAAAGTCTTGTAGTAAATTTCAGCTCAAAACAAACATGCTTAAAGTGACTTAATTAACTAGTTTATTTTTCAATTAAGACCCATTAAGTTATTATCAAACACTACCTAAATATCCAAGACATGTTTATAGGAAAGAACAAAGAAGGAGTTTATTTGCTTTCATTTCATTTGATTTTTAATAGATATCATATAGAGGTGGCGATTCTTGCTTATTTGGTTAAATATAGGTATTTTTTTAATATTTTTTGCTAATATATTTTTGATGGGTTAAACGGGCGTACGTGTAAGAAACTAAATGAGTTTAGTAGACGCACATGTAAAAATACTAATTAGGTTACTCGGCGGATTTTTTATATTTAACTTTTTAACATTGGCTTTGAAACAAAAAAAATTATTTTTATTTTTACATTTTTATATGTTTTTTTTTCGTTTTATTTTGCGTCCGTTTAACCCGTGCTCGTTTAACCCGCCGTTATTGCTCGTCGCCCACACCCGCCCGGTCGTCCATTTTACCACCTCCAGATATAAGAAATCTTTTTGTAATTGAGTTGAGCGGTTTTCTAAACATGATATTGTTCACGTACTCTTTTGCCGTGTAATCTCCTTTCCTAGAATTTTGCTAGTTAAAATATGATTCCCGTTCAAAAAATAAGTCTCGATAACACTAGCTTAATTAAATGTCACTTTTTTATGATCGGCATAATTAAAGATCGTCTTGCTGTACTAGGAAAAGTCTATTTTTAGTTCTTGCCTAAACCATGTCCTTACAAAGACGCATGTTGGTCAAATTATAACAAAATAGCAAACCAATGGATTCATTATAAAATCTTGTACGACTGAAATCTTAGCTTTCACCAGATCAAACCTCTCGACCTTGCTTAAGAAAATGTCTTATTGTAAAAATCAACAACACCACAATGATATTGCACTCAACCAACCACCCCACGTTCTTTATTAACTTAAGATCCAAAATAGATAGTCCCCAACTGGGTGCTATCAACATACAAAGGAAAAGGATTGTCCCCAAATCGGATGCAATCTAAGAATACAATCATCAATAACAACCTAAACTACTAAGCTACTAAACTAAATCAACAATCAAACGTTTTACATCTTGAGTTTAGTGAGAGAAAGAGAGAGAGAGAGAGAGAGAGAGAAAGAGAGAGAGAGAGAGAGAGAGATGTGATAAAACGGCTTACTTCAAACCCTAGCAATGAGATATAATATGAATATATACTCGAGCAAGATTGAAGGGTTGGCAGGAATAGTCCCTGCACATACACAATAAACAAAAAAGGTTAAGACTTGAGGAGTTACAAAAGTAACCCCTCAATAAGAAAAAGATTGCAAGAATAGTCCTAATATCCAACACCCTTCCTCAAGCTTTTTTCCCAAACAGATTACTCAAGTTCAACAAATGAAACAACTTGTTATGCTGATAGGAGCCCAAACCTTTGGTCAAGATGTCAGTAATTTGGTTTTCAGAATCAATCTTAACAGTTTTGATCAAACCTGAAGCAACTTTTTCTCTAATAAGATGCACATCAAGATCAAAGTGTTTGTTTTTCTCATGTATAACAGGGTTGGCAGCAATCTGAATAGCAGAGCTATTATCACAAATAAGCAAAGTAAGAATAACATTTCAACCTTCAGATCCTAAAGGATCTTAACAAGCCACATAACTTCACAAGCAACAGAGGCCATAGATCTGTATTCTGCTTCAGGAGAAAATCTAGACAATGTATTATGCTTCTTACTTTCCCATGAAACAAGATTACCACCCACAAAACACAGTAACCAGTGACAGATCTCTTGGTAAGCTTACACTTGGCCCAATCAGAGTCAGCATAAGCTTTGACATGATTACTATTAGTCTTAGTGATACAAGGTTTTTACCTAGTATAAAAATTAAAGTTCGTTGTTCTGGTCTAATCGAATTGATAACTGGTTAACTATGTGACTCGGCTGTCTTTGGTGGAAACAAATGTTTTGTCGTTGTAGTAAAATTAAAGGTGCAAAAACTTTAAAGTAAGAGCAAGTAAAATAAATCTAAATCTAATTTAAAATAAATGACGGGAATTTAAAAGCGTGACGAAAAATTAAAAGGCGCTTAAAGTAAATGACGCAAACTTAAAACTATCTAAGGCAAACTTAAAACGCAACTAAAACTTAAACTAAGGCAAGGCTAAAATAAATCTAAGGCAAGTAAACTTAAAGTGCAACTAAGCAAAAAGGCGGGAAAAGTAAAGCTTGAAAATTAAAAATTAAAAACAGAAACTTAAAATAACCTGAAAACAACTCATCCGGAATAAACTTTCGTTCGGAATGTCACCTTCGTTCGGAATAATTGTTCTTCACTCGGAATATTTACCAAAACCCTTGATCCGGAATGTTTGCTTCACTCGGAATAATGGTTCATCCGGAATATGTCACTTATCCGGAATATTCACTATTCCGAATGAACACCTTTGATTCGGAACAAATAGCTTGATTCGGAATGTTGCTTAATCGTAATAAATCCTCCCTTCGTTCTGAATGTTCCGAATGAATCCTTGATCCGGAATATTAATTATTCCGAATAATCTTCCCTTGATCCGGAATATCTTCTTGGTTCGGAACTTCCACTGATCCGGAACAAATCCTCAAGACCCTTCGTTCGGAATGTTCCGAATGAAGACCCTTGATCCGGAATGTTTGGTATTCCGAATGAACGACTTTGATCCGGAATGTTTCACTGGTTCGGAATATTCTGAACAAAACTTTGATTCGGAATAATCAACAGGATTCACTTGATTCGGAATGAAAGACTTTGATCCGGAATATCCTGGAAAATACAGTAACAAAGAACACGGAACAAGAATAACACGAATCTAGACAAAACTTAATCAAATCAACCAAAAGATTAAATCAAACTAATCACAAATGATCTAATAACAATAACCTATCAATCCAAATCAACAAAACTAACAAATATAACCAAAATAATCAAAACCCACTTTAATCAAATCAATAAAACATCAAAAACATAAACATGAACAATAAAGCATAAAGATTAATGATCAAATAAGAAAGGAAGATAGGAGATCAAACAATAAAAGTAAAGATTGACAATAATTAAAAGGAAACTTACTTGAAATTAAAGGTATTTAAGGTGCAAGAAAATTAATTAAATGACATGTAATTAAATGTGCAAAAATTAAAGTGGAAGAGCTAATTGTCACACTTAGCCAACAAAATGAAAATGAAATCCTAATGATCTATTTATAGGAGGATTAGGGAGGTGCTTAGGAAGCTTCCTCCCCTCTTTCTTCTTTCTTTAATTGCATGATTAAGTCCTTGTCTTCTTAATTCTTTGACTTTAATGACTTTGTCTCGGGATTTCTTTAAACTCGTCTTGTAATTCTTCAATAAATTAGACTTGAGTTCTTCGGCTTTTAGTAAACTTCCGTCTTTTGACTTTTTCTTCGATAAATCTTCAGAATTGGTCTTGGACTTCCGTTCTTTTTGCACTCTTGATTTCTTGACTTTGTCTTTTGTCTTTTTCTTCGATAAAAGCCTGTGAATGCCCGTATTTTCTCCCTTTTTCACATTTTCGTCATAAATCACAATAAAAACACAAACCACGCATAATTCCGACATGTATGACATAAAATACACGTTTTGGCTTGGTTATTATTGTAGTTAAGTGGTAAAAAGGATGGGTGTTTACACACCTATCACTTAGTGAAATCAAGATCAGCACCAGGGGCACACTTTAAGTACCTAATTACTCTAAATGCAGCCTCATGTGAGATTGTAATGGAGCATGCATATACTGACTCAAATAATGCATAGAATAAGAAATATGAGGCCTAATGTTGCATAGGTAAATCGACTTTCCCACAAGCTTTTGATAGACAGTGATATTGTTAAGGTATTTATCATCAAAGGATTCTTTGTGATTTAAAATCCCATTCTTAGGCATAGGAGTGGTAACAGGTTTTCAAGCAAGAAGACCATCATGCAATAACTCAATACAATACTTTCTTTGATTTATACTCAAACCATTCTGAGTTCTTAACACTTCAATACAAAGAAAATACTTAAGATCACCAAGATCTTTGATTTTGAATTTATTATTGAGAAGGTCTTTGACTTTAGCAATTTCAGATATATTGTTACCAGTTAACACAATATCATCAACATAAACAAGAAGAGCAATGAAAATATTATCCTTATTTTTAACAAACAACGAGCAATCATTTTGACTCTGTCTAAAACCAGCATCACAAAGAACTTCAACAAGTTTTTTATTCTACTATCTAGGAGCTTGATTTAAGCCATAAAGAGATTTGGTCAACTTACAAACCCTTTTTTCATTTTTATCAAAAAAGCCTGGGGGTGGAATCATATAAACATCTTCATCAAGTTCACCAAACAAGAAAACATTGTTAACATCTAATTGGAATAATTTCTAACCATTTTGAACAACAAGATTAATAAGACATCTAACAGTGCTCATTCTAACAGTAGGGCTAAAAATCTCATCATAGTCAATGCCCTCTTTCTGACCACAACCCTTGGCAACAAGTCTAGCTTTGTATCTCTCAATCTCACCATCAAGTTTGTATTTAATCTTATAAACCCACTTGCTGGAAATGGCCTTTCTATGTGGGGGCAAGAAAGTGAGATTCCAAGTATCATTAAGATAAAGGGCTTCCATTTCCTTGTTCATGGCTTGAACCCAATTAATATCTTTAACAGCCTCACTAAAACAACTAGGTTCATAAGTCTTATTCAAGTTGGAAATGAAACAAGCATTATAGACAGAAAGCCTAGTGTGATTAGCAAATTTGTTCAAACCATATTTCACTTTGTTATCTAAAACAAACTCATTAAGCTTAGCAAGTAACTTAGAGGTTCTATTAGACCTCCTAACAAAAGGTTCAGCAACCTCATCATCTATTCCATGACTGGCATCACAAATAGGAATAGGAACCTGAGTTTGAGAAAGGATGTTGCCCTCAGAACTAGATGTTTCACCTATTGATGAAGCAGTATGGGTACATTCAGATGGTTGCTCCTATGTAGTACCATCTAAATGTTCCATAATTACATCCCCTGCTTCATCAGGTGACCCCTTTCCATCATCATAGGGACTTTGGTCAGTTTGGTTGTCAGACTCACAAAAATTAAAAAAGTTTTGATTATTAAAATCATTTTTATCAAAAACAAAAAGAGACTGATGAACAGCTTTTATTTTATAAGGGAAAATAGATTCATAAAATTTGACATCTCTAGAAAAAAGATGACTCTTATTACTTAAACTCAATAGCTTATAAGCTTTCTTGGAAGAAGAATAACCTACCAAAACACATTTTTCAGACCTAGAAGACAATTTATCACTATTATTTAAAACTATAGAAAAACAAAGGCAACCAAAAGACATTAGGTGAGAAAGGGAAGGTTCTTTATTATAAAGCATACAAAAGGGGATTTGCCAACAAGATCTGACCAAAAACATAGAGGTATACCTCCCTTAAATAATAAACTCCTAGCCACGTTCAGAAGATGCCTGCGCTTTCTCTCAGCAATCCCATCCTGCTGAGGAGTATAAGCACAAGTAGTTTGAAGTAAAATGCCCTTATCTTTCAAAAAAAACATTCATTCTTTGATTAAGAAATTCAGAGATTATTATCAGATCTTATAACTTTGACTCTTTTGAGAAACTGATTTAAGATAAGATTCAAAAACTCAACCGCATAGTCATACACTTCATCTTTAGTTTTGAGTAAATAAATCCAAACAACTCTACTATAGTCATCAACAATGGTAAAAAAATATCTGAAGCCTTCCCTTGTAGTTACCTTATATGGTCCCCACAAGTCTAAGTGAATGAGTTCACTAAGAGCTATGGAAATATGGTCACTCAAAGGGAAGGGTTCCCTGGTTTTTTAGTAAAATGACACACATCACAAGGGTCATTATGACTCGGTCTGTCAATTTTTAAAGAGGTTTTTAAGACATCAAGGACTTGGTTAGAGGGATGACCAAGTTTGCTATGCCAGACACTCCTAGAGACATGACAACACATGATAGAGTAATTACTCTTAAAATTAGGAACCTTACACTCAGTGTCAAACAAATACAAACCACCACATTCTCTACCAGTCCCCAGAGTGTTCTCTTTTTTCAAATCTTGAATAACACAGTCATACTCATTAAACCCTACATGTAATTTGCTATCTTTGATCATTTTGTTAATAGACAAAAGACTAACAGTGTATTCTGGTATAACAAACACATCAAAGAGAACCACATTACTTGTTAACCTTAAGTTACCAACATTTCTAATTTTAGCAACAGTCACATTGGGATGTCCAACATTTATGTTTAAGTGAGAAATATCAATCACACCAATCATGTTTTTAGTAGTAGAAGTAATGTGTTGGTTTGTCCTAGAATCAATAATCCAACCAAGGTTAAACACAGAATTTCCAATTTTCACATTGGCATTAAAACACTTATAGAAATTATTGTTAAAAAACACATTAGCATTAAAAAGGTATAACTAATACCTGCCATATTGGACTGCAAACCAGAATTACCAGAAGTACCCTTCTCACCAATAAAATTCATAAGTTTGACAATTTGATCATTGGAAAAAGGAGAAAGAGCATTGCAATTAGAACCACTAGCATGTTGAACTTCAACATTGTTGCTAGAAAAACTTTTGTTATTTCCTTTGTAGTTGGAAATATTCTTGTTTTTAACATTCTTTTTATAGACATTGGGATATCTAATAAGCTCAAAGCACCTATCTATGGTATGACCTTTCATACCATAGTTATCACATTTCAAAGAATCATAAGAAGGCTTGTTATAAGAATTGTTACCACTACTGTAAGAGGTATTGCTGCCATAACTACTATTGCTTCTAGAAGAGCTATTCTCATAACTTGATTTATTGGTAGAATTACCATAACTGAAGTTATTGTTACTAGAATTGAAATTTCTGTAGGGAATTGCATTTCTAGTATCAATAGTCTTAGCAACAAAGGAACTGACCTGCCGTTTAGGAACCACATATACAGTACCCAACCCCCTATGAGACTCCTCACGACAAACAATCACAAAAGCATCTTTCACATCAGGCAATTCAGTTTGAGCAAGTAAAGTACTCCTAATTGGTTGATAAACTTCATTTAAGCCCATTAAGAATTGCATGAGTTTCATCAATTGGTTATGTTTACCTAACTCAGATTTAGCAGGACAAGTGCAAGGAGTCAATTTGGTCAACATATCAAATTCTCTCCACAAGGAATTAAGTTTGTGATAGTACTCAGAAACAGACAAACCATTTTGTTTGAAGTTGTTAATTTTTTGAACCAAATTAAACAAGATAGACCAATCTAATTTATCATATGTTTTTTTAATTCATTCCACACTTCAGCAGCATTATCATCATACACAAGACTCAAATAAAGGTCCACAAAAATACTATTCAACAACCAAGACAACACAACAGCATTACATCTATCCCACTGAGAAGTGATAGGACCACTAGTCTCAGAAGTGCATCTCAAACAAGTACCATCAACAAAACTCATTTTATTTCTAAAATGAAGAGCAATTTTCATAGCATTAGCTCAAACCCTATAATTTTCACAACCAGAAAGTTTAAAGCTAATCAAAGAACCACTGTTACTATCATTAGTTTGTAAATGAAGTGGATTACTAGCATCAAGCCCATTAATAACATTAGTAACATTGTTACCACCACTTGTTTTAGTAACCTCAGGAGCCATAACCACAACCAAAATAATAAATCAACACAATAGAACAATAACCCTATGTGTTCACTTAAGAACCCTAGTTTAAGATCCTACACCACTTAGTTCTCAAGAATCCAAACCACTCAAGGTGGTAGGTCAAGAGTAAGTGTAGGACGGTGAACAAACAAAAATAAAAAACAGAAAGATAAAGAGAATAGAGTGTGAGAGGTGTTACAAAGGCCAACTGCATCCAACAAAACAAACAGCGGAAGAGCATATAGGAGTTATTCTAGATTCAAAGTAACCCTAAACAATACACTACCAGAGAAGGTTATTTTAGATTCAAGTCTAGAAGTAATCCTAACCAACAAATCAATCAATAATAACAATATTAGCTTCCAATTAGGTACCTGCAGGGTTAGAATCAACAGAAAAGCTCTTGAAACACAAAATCCCCAAATTTCAAAAATTAGGATTTTCAAAAAAAGTTTTATATTTTCAAAAAATTAAATACCCAGTGACAAAAAACACCTTATAAACCAATACATCTTAAGTAATCGACAAAGATGAGCCAAAATCTTTAAAAAAAAACAAAAGAAAATTTTCTTCAAGAAAGTATTCAGACGATATAAACAAGAAACTTTTAAAACCCTCAAAAATAATTTTCTTATCAAAAAAACTTTAAATCAAAGATCCAACCTAGAGCTCTGATACCATGTAAAAATCAACAACACCACAACGATATTGCACTCAACCAACCACCCCACGTGCTTTATTAACTTAAGATCCAAAACAGATAGTTCTCAAATGGGTGCTATCAACATACTAAGGAAAAGGATTGTCCCCAAATCGGATGCAATCCAAGAATACAATGATCAATAACAACCTAAACTACTAAGCTACTAAACTGAATCAACAATCAAACGTTTTACATCTTGAGTTGAGAGAGAGAGAGAGAGAGAGAGAGAGAGAGAGAGATGTGATCAAACGGCTTCAAATCCTAGCAATGAGATATGATATGAATATATACTCGAGCAAGATTGAAGGGTTGGCAGGAATAGTCCCTGCACATACACAATAAACAAAAATGGTTAAGACTTAAGAAGTTTTAAAAGTAACCCCAAAATAAAAAAAAATTACAAGAACAGTCCCAATATCCAACACTTAGAGAGGAGGGTGTGGTGACAAGCCCACCCCTCAAAAATTTGCCCAGTCACCTGTCAACTCAGTACCACATCACACCAACACAACTAACCAAAATACCCCTTCACTCACAACACACCCAACCCCTCTTCATTTGGGCCCTATCGGCTACCACTATCTTTTCTTTTTATTTTTTTTATTTTCACACAGATTAAAATTCATTTTCATTAAATTAAAAATACAAATAAATAAATTAAAACACACTAAAAAAATACAATCGAAGTTAAAAACATTCTAAAAAATTACAAAAATTATAAAAATTAAACCAAAATATAATAAACATTAAAGTATGAAAGTAAATATTGTAAATATAATTATATTAAAAAATATTAATTTTTATTTAACCCCTCCCTCAACCTTATCTTCTCCTCCTTCACTCTCACCCCCAAAACACAGATCCAATCCCAGATTATCCCAGATCCAATCCCAGAAAAAAATGAAGAAAAAAGGAAAAAGAAGAAGAAGGTCCCACATCCAACGGTTATATACTCCACTACCTTCGTCGTCAACATTTCGCAAATACGAAATCCTCTCGGCAAAGAGGGGGTCGGTGTGACGACGAGGCTCGACGAAGGCCGGCGAGGTGCCACCTCGGACCGGCGAACACCAGCTCGTCACCACACCTTCCTCTCTTATCGTCGATGGCGACTTAATATTAAAATACTCGCACAACCAGTAAGCTTTTCTTATCTCAATGTTAGTACATACACAAGTTTTGACTAAAGAAAAATTTCGGTTGGTTTGGTTGAACTAATACGTATTATTATATGCAATATTACATTTATTACTATTTTTAGAAAGGACAAATATTTTGCTTACTCATTATTTAAATGGTGCAAGTCTATAAAAATAAAAATGAAAGGAAATTCGGTTGCTTGCACAAGTTTTCTTTATGAATTTTTTTTATCGGTATAAAAAATAAAGAGCGTAAGAAATTTGGGTGTAACAAAATAGAATTTGCACTTAAAAATATATAAGAATTATGAAATATTTTATATTAAAAAGTATAGATTCTTATTTACAACTATTATATGTGTGGTTTCCATTAAAATTTTAATATGTGGTTTTTTGAGAGGTTTCTTAGAGGTTTTGAGTTCAAGATTTGTCAAAAGTCTTTCAAGAGAAACGGATAAACAGTCTAACATAACTAGGCGAAGGTTTAAAAAGACATTCTTCCGCTTAAATGTCATTGTACGGTTTGACCCATTAACCACTGACATTTACCGTTCTAAAAAAAAGTTATTATATGTGTGATTTTTTAAAATTTGTTTACATTTATTTACGTAATTAAATTTTTTTTTAGCAAACGTAATTAATTTCTTACATACTTCTAAATGTAAACAAACTTAAAATATAAAGTATAAAAACTGCCATTTTTTTTAGTAATCACACGTTGTCTCACGACACTACTATAGTTTTGTATCTATATTTTAAATTGTCTGGTATGTGTACCTGTGATAATAATTGCATAGGTGTGATGATTAGGGCTGAGCACGATAAACCTAAAATCGACTTGGACCAAAAAATCGGATTAGATCGGACTGAAATGAATCGGACCGAATAATTTCGGTCCGAGGTTTTGGACGAATTTGGTCCTCGGTCTGATCTGGTCTGATTTGGTTTTACCCAAATCTCGTCAATTATACCTAATAAAATCGGACCGGATCGAGGACCGAATCAGACCAGACCGTACCATTTCGGTCCGGTCTCGGTCCGGGGTTTCGGACCATTTCGATCCTCGGTCCGGTCCGGTCTTAGTCGGTCTGATCCGGTCCCAGACCGATACTCAGCCCTAGTGATGACTTTGGGTTTTTGTTTCACTTAAGAAACATAAGTTTATTTGGACTTATATTTTATGAGCTCTAACAATATTATGTAAACAGCAAAGTTGGATCAGTGGTTATTACTTTTGTCTTTAAAGATAGAGATCAGAAATTCGATCTTTATTTCTTGTAAGGTCGAAGATCTTTTTTTTACTTCAGTAGAACTGGAACCAACTTCTCTACTTTAAGTATGGGTATGGCTGTATACGTTTCAACCTCCCTTATACACCATTTTAGACGGTATTAAGACCATAACCCGTGGAATACGGCATTTGATGTTACCTTACCTTACTTTTTTTTCTATCAATATTATATTATTATGTGTGGTTCAACGGATTAGGACCGAATTTAAACACGTACGGGTAATCAATAGCGCAGCATCTCAAATTTCGTAGAGGCGCCATGATAATACACATGTTCGTATATTTTGCTCGACTTCGAGCATAAATTTGACTCATATGTGTTCAGAATCTTAATAGACACTTATTTATGTATAAAATAAAGTGAAATACTATGAACTAGACGAGTACCCGCGCATAACGGCGGAAATTGCCTAGCGACAGATAATCAACATCAACTTTTTTGGGGATTGTAGGTAGGCGGCAACAGCCGACGGTCGTGGAGCAACGACTGGTATTGGAGGGGCGGTAGCCGACGGTGGTGGGGCGGTAGCTGACGTTAGAAAGAGGAGAGAGAGTGTGGTGCAGTGTGTTTTAGTTTTAGTGAGAATTTTTAGTGAATGAGATTTGTGTGTAATAGTTTTTTGTGGAACTCACATTTTTCAACATTCAACATTTTCAACTTTCAACCAAAGGGATACACCTTTTATAATGTAGTATAGATTAAACAAAGGTTATATCATCCAATAATAAAAATGATAGTTTTAGAGATTTTTTCACTTTACACCCTTTAACTTTTATAGTTTTGAGACTATTACCTTATACATATGGATGAGCATGGTACCGGTATTGTACCGATCCCGTAATAAATTGATGGTACCGATTTTTTCCTGAGCATAAATTATACCGAACGGGATTCGGATATCGGTACCGGTACCGATACCGAGAAATCGAGATTTTCCCGTTTTTTCGAGAATTTTTCGATTTGATACCGGTCCCGTACCGAATTAATGGTAACGAATTTTTTTCTATCTTATTTCATAGTACATACCGTACCGAAGGAGATTCGAATACCAAAATCGATACGATTCTGATTCAGTTTCAAGATTCATGACGAAATGCTCATCCCTACTTATACACCAACAAGTCTATTATTTCCAAATTAGGGATGAGCACGGTACCGGTACCGTATCGAACCGGTACCGAATTGATGGTACCGAATTTTTCCCGGGCATAAATTAATGGTACCGGTACCGTACCGAACGGGATTTGGATATTGGTACCGATACCGGTATCGGTACCGGTACCGGGAAATCGGGATTTTCCCGTTTTTTTTCGGGAATTTTTCGATTTGGTACCGGTCCCATACCGAATTAATGGTACCAAATTTTTTTTCACCTTATTTCGTGGTACCGGTACCGTACCGAACGGGATTCGGGTACCGGGAATTGGTACGGTTCCGGTTCGGTTCCGAGATTCGGGTCCAAATGCTCATCCCTATTCCAAATAGTTGACAAATATGACAGCTTTAAGTCTTTAACCCTCAAACTTCATATAATTATTAAAATTTGTATGATAATTTCGTGTATGTATACACATTTTTTTTATAATCAAAAAATTGTTTCAAATGGGGACCACAATTTTTAACGTGGCGAATTAGAAGTTTTTTCCAATTTTTTGTATTGTTTCGGAGATTTTTTTTTCTTTTTTTAAAATAGTTTTGGAGATTTGATATATTCACCCTTTTACATATTAATTTTTTTCGTGTTTAATAAAAGTATATATTATAATGGTCGCACAAGACTTTCAGAAACAACGAGACGGCCCTGCAAAAGACCACGTCCCAATGTGTTGCTGTACTATAACTTTGCGAGTAAAACACACATAGCAGTTTATGCACAGTGTGTATTATGCCTCGTCGCAATGGGCGACCGCACCATTCCTCATTACAATATTTTGTCCTATATCTTTTATCTTGTTGAAAAAAATAAAGTTACAAAACTGCTCGAAAAAATTCCTGACGGGGGCAATGTTTTAAACGCAGGTTCGGTTTATTAGGTTGAATCGAAAACCGGCTCAGTCACCGGGAGCTAAGGGTGTCCAAAAAAATCCAAATAAGTCGAATAAAGAGAAAATCGAATTTGAATCGAAGCAAAACAACCGAACCAAACTAATACCCGAACCAAACTACATATTTGAATTTGAGATTGAATATGGATTTGACAATCCGAACCGAAAACCAAACCAAAATCGAATGTATATGAATTTATATATTTATATAGTATTTACTAAATGTTTATATAATTATTAATTTTTTTAGAGAGAATTGCAAAAATGGTTCGCGTGGTTTGATCAAATTTGCTCGTTTGGTTCGTCATGTTTTGAAATTGCAAAAACAATCCGTCTGGGAAACTTTGGAGTTCATTTTGTTTATTTTCTAAATTCAAATGACTAAAAAACCTTCGTTCGTACAAAAAAATTAAAGCATGAAGACGAGGATATTTTAGTCATTTCAATTTACAAATGGACCAAAATGAACTCCAATATTTTTCACACGAACTGTTTTTGCAATTTAAAAACTCGACGGACCAAACGTGCAATTTGGCCAAACCACACGGATCATTTTTGCAATTCTCTCTTTTTTTTAAAATTGATCGTGAAATTCGAGTAATTCAGGTTATATGAGTCAACACAAAAACGACCTGAATTCAAATTCGATTTTTTGGTTGAATTTTACTTCAATTCGGTTTAGTTTTCGGGTTGACCCAAAAACCTCACCCGGATAAGCTGAAAAACTAAACAACCCGAGAACCAAACCAAACACGCGGGAGCCAACACGGTCCACGGTTACACACTTCCACTTGGAAAATTCATCAAGTCTCCTAATAAAACCAAATCATTTGACAAAGTAAAACTTGACTAAATAACGTGTGTGTTCATATGACAGTTTGTCTTTTGACCCTTTTTGAACCAAACCATTATTCTGACACCAAATTATTCCTATTTAATTCTTCCATTTCCATCTCTTTGAACAACACATTCTTTGTTTTTAATCATTCTAACAAGCCTTCTTTGTTCAGTTATTATGGCAACTTTGAGTGTTCCTCCTGTGCCCGTTAACCCGCGCGATGATGCTATTCAGTTGCACAAAGCTTTTAAAGGTATATATACTCTTCAGACTTGATCAAATTTCATCCAGATATGAATTCTATCATACCCTTTATGTTTTTAGTGAATTCTGTGTGAATTTATCAGTTTTTAGGTTTTTTTTTTTACTTTCTATTTTTGGAAATTCTTAGTTTGTTGAATTTGATCAGGATTTGGGAGTGATACTGCTGCTGTGATTGGCATTCTTGCACATAGAGACTCGATGCAACGGTCGTATATTCAGCAAGAGTACAGGACAATGTATTCGGAAGACTTGCTTAAACGCTTGTCTTCTGAACTTAGTGGCAAACTAGAGGTACAGTCAAATTGACCGTTTTAAGAAGTTTGTGAAGTGTGTGAATAACTGTGATTATGTAGATAGGGTTATGCTAAGTTGAGTCGTGTTATAGACTGCAGTTTTGCTTTGGATGCATGATCCAGCGGGGAGGGATGCGGTTGTATTGAAGCAAGCGTTAACTACAGATTTCATCAATCTTGAAGCAGCTACGGAAGTCATATGCTCACGAACTTCTTCCCAGTTGCAAACCGTTAGGCAAATCTACCACAAAACTTTTGGCACTTATCTTGAAAAAGATATCGAATATCAAGCTACTGGGGATCTCCAAAAGGTCGGATCTTTACCAGTTTTGTATTGACGTCAAGTTGTGTTGTGGCACTTGGTGTCGGTATCTTGATGTTTCTAACGGTGGGAAGACATTGTTTGATGAAAATTGTTTTTTTTTTGTGCAGATTTTGCTTGCTTGTGTAACCAAACCACGTTATGAAGGCATGGAAGTCGATAGGGAAATGGCTGCAAAAGATGCCAAGGCTTTGTACAAGGCTGGTGAAAAGAAATTGGGAACCGATGAGAAGGTATTCGTGCAGATTTTTACTGAAAGAAGTCCAGCACATTTGGTTGCTATAAACACATGTTACCATGACATGTACGGATCACTCAAAAAGGTTCGTTCTCAAGAAACCAGAAAACATTTCTGTTTTATCTCATCGTGTTTACAAGATTTTGCTAACCGCTGAATTACATTTCTTTTTTTGACAATTATTCAGGCTATAAAGAGTGAAACTTCGGGGTTATTTGAGCGTGCACTTTTGACTATGTTACAGTGTGCTCAAAATCCCGCAAAGTATTTTGCAAAGGTGAAATCTTTATCCAACTAATTGTGCATAAGTTTACATGTGTGTATATACTATATAGGATACTTACATGGTGTTGAAAATGTTTATAGGTGCTATATAACTCGATGAAAGGCTTAGGGACTAATGACACAACGCTTATAAGGGTGATTGTGACTAGAACTGAGATCGATATGCAGTACATAAAGGCCGAGTACTATAAAAAGTACAAGAAGAGTTTGAATGACGCGGTTCACTCAGAAACATCGAGCCATTATCGGACCTTTCTTCTCTCACTTCTCGGCCCAAATCATTAGGCCGATGATCGATTGCACTTGTCTTAATAAACTCTACTTGTGTTTGTTTGTGCTTTGTACTAATATACGGTCGTGATGTGTGTTTGTTTGGATACCTGCACATCAAATCGTGCTTGTATTCTTTTATGCAGTATATTGTAATAAAAGGGGTGTTTGGCATTACGTTCTAAAAATGGTTATATGATACAATAATTAGTCATAGATAACCAAGAGAACAAACATGTTCGTTAAAATTCTTGATCGACAGATTTCAAGACTACCTACACATCTGTCGAGATTTCATATTCATCTGGGGTTCATCTAAGAAAAAAATTGATACCCCGGAAGCTAAAAGCTAGTAAACTACCATCTAAAGTTAGACAACAAATGTTAAATTACAAAATTACCCTCTAGGATTCCGGTTCTATCTCTGAAACGCCTGGAACCGTCATATCTGTATCATCATTTCTATAAGCAAAGCTCGATGGAGGTCGATCAACAGAAAGCGTACCTTCTAACACCTTCATCACTTCACCTACCGAGGGTCTTAAAAACGGCTGAGTTTGCATACACCACAATGCTATTCTGACTACTCTTTCAACCCCTCGTAAATCCTCACTGTCTAAATACTTCTGTTCTTGCGTCACTTTATCCATCACTTGATCTAAGCTATCTCCAACTGCGTCCCTACTTAACAACACAATTTCAATCAACATTTTCCCGAGCATGTAAATATCTTTCTCTGATGCAGACTCGTTAGATGAAGAACACGAGCCTTCACTCTGTATAAAACGCTTAATCCCGAAATCTGTCACCTTTGGGGTTGTTCCATCTTCGAGTAACACATTCTCAAGCTTCAAATTACCATGAGGTATGCATAATTGACACTCGGTGTGCAGATACATAAGAGCACGTGTGACTCCAAGAGCAATATCGACTCTTTGTTGCCAATTTTTTTGTTTATTATCCCCTTCATGAACATCGAATAACCATTTATCAGCAGAGCCATCCCGGACACACTCATAGATTAGAACTTTATGATTTGGATCGAAACAAAATCCCAGTAAAGACACTAGGTTTCGATGGTGGGTCCCTCCCAAAATTGACACTCCATTCAAAAATTCTTTTTCTGATTCAACCGTGAAATCGAGTACCTTTGCCACAATGGTCACCTTGTCGGGAAGTAATCCCTTGAACACAGAAGATCCGAGTTGAGTGGAAAAGTTGGATGTGAGTTCTTGAATCTCCTTGAATGATAATCGAACTAATGGACTATTTTGAAGGTTCGCCTTAGCCCCTTTTACAACTCTATTCTGAGAATTGTTTTGTTTTTTCTTATAAACAAACAAAACAATAAACAACTCGAGCACTAAAAGCACCAAAACTGTCACTAGAATGACAAATGCTATTGCGCTTAAAATCTTCCTAGAGTCACCTTGCAACGGGTAAGATTTTGCTTTAGCGTTAACATCCGGATTTGCACCCTTGGCTGCAACCGCTTGAGGGACCTGACAAACTTTTAAAAACGAAGTTGAAGGGATCGAAGGGGATGTAGATCCACTAATAAACGTCGTTCTTTTCAAAGTGCATAAACCAGAACCATCATTCTTGGAGGTCATAGCAACACAAGTGGTGTCATTAACACAATACGCCTTACAAGCTTCTTCACTTAGCATCATATCGACATCATGAGGAGGATAAAGTCCATATAGATTAGTTTGTTCCATAACCAGCATACTCGTATGCGCTTTACAGTTCCCTAAATCAACCATTTTCTTGCACCCCGAACCACCAGAATCAGGCGAAGGAAACGAAGGTCCCAAAACTAACGGATCCGAAGACAGACAGCCACAAATAGGTCCAGTGGAATTATACTCACAAACGCTATACAACCCGCAAGAACCAAACACATTACACTGATCTTCCACAGCTTGCCATCCAACTCTCCATAAACGAGCACCACCATCCCACGAATATATCCTCAAGTTCCCATCTTTATCCATTCTAACATGCCTCAAACTAACCGAACTTTCACCAAAATCTTTACTCGACACCGACCAAACAATCTTTTTAGCATCATCATACAGACCCAAAACACCGTCTGAATCAAATCTAACTTCCTTAACAGTCGCAGACAACGAACTCACCTCTGTTCTCCAATACGTAACATTACTCTCCCACATCAACGCCAACCCCTCCGGACGAACCACAAACGTATAATAGCTACTAACCGACTTAGTACCCGACGCTCTAAGATTCTGCGGATAATGCAGAATCTGCCCTGGCAGCAACGTATTAGTCGGCCTACTAAAGCTCTCCCAAATCACACTCTCCCCACTCCCCATCAACACCAAATTCCCATCCCCCAAAAGGGTCACTCTCTCAACACCTAAATTCGCCGTATCACTACTCCAAACTAACGCATTACTCGGATTCTCAAACAAAACCAATCTCCCATCCATCAAAAGCTTAAAAGTAGAATTCCTCAAAACCTTAACACCACCACCAACACTCCACACAACCAAATTGTCACCATTTTTAACACCTAAACTATACCTAATCCCTACAACAAATTCACCATTATCTTTCTCAAGAAAACCAAATTCAAAAAGACTATTAAATGACACCAAGCTATTAACTTTATTACTGTTTCCATCATTTTTACCAGAATCTAACATAAAGGCTGAAATTTCAAAGCCTAAAGGAGCTGAATCTGTGCTTAGTTTGTGACTATTGGCAAGGGCTAATAAGAGTATAAAAGGTACTAAAAATGTGGTAAAGGTCATACCTTTGGGATTACTGAAAATGGGTGTTTGAGTAAGTGAAGAATCCAACATTTTAGGCTAAAAAAAGGGGGTTTTTTAAGGTTTGAAGATGAGGTTTTGGTGAGTGTGGTGTGGATGTGAAGTGTTTTTGTGTTTTGATGTGGGACAACAAAACCATATGTTGTTTATGTTACTGAGATTCAAGGAGTGTGTTTCTGTTTGTTTTGTTTGTGGGTCCTGTTTTCTAAATTTATAAAATTTTCTTAAAATTTGCTAAAAAAAAGTTTTTAAAGTTGGAGAATTTGTTATAACGGCAAGTTAGTAGTTAAGTGATTCAATCTGATAGTGATTTTCAATTCAAGTGAGTAATATGGAAATGTAAGTGTAAACTTTTTGTTTTACAGTTCCGTTTTTTATTTATTTAATCTTTAAAAGATCATTATAAGACTTAAATATAAAACTTCTTTAAAAACAACTTCTTGAAATTGCCTTTGTTCATCTGGTTTGACCAGGTGACATAGGCAAATTGCATTTTCAAACGTATAGTTATTATTTTTTTTTTTAACGTACTGTATTTTTTACCCGTGCTCAAAGTGAGAA
The DNA here is from genome assembly GCA_025667525.1 of Glebionis coronaria. NCBI lineage: Eukaryota > Viridiplantae > Streptophyta > Magnoliopsida > Asterales > Asteraceae > Glebionis > Glebionis coronaria. Next base: position 33,840,099 of record CM046877.1, read on the forward strand.
AACAAAAACATCTCGACCTTCTTTTTCGAGCATGGGCAAAAAATGCGTTCGAAAGTTTCTTGAAGAATAGAGAGTATTAAGGCTCATCTCCAACCGTGGAAGAAAATTTTAAAACATTGATAAGAAAAAAAATTTGGATGATCAATATTCGTCCTTTAAACGTGTTACGAGCAATGTTTTAAAACTCGATTTCTTAATTGACTCGGTTAAATCATCGGATTACGGTTAAAACCGATGTTCGATCACTTGATCTGGTCACGGTTATCGACCGAGTCAACCTGGGTTTTAAAACACTCGTTACCAGTATTATCTTTTGATTCTCTTTGAATTTTTTATTTCATCATCGTTTAACCTATTTAACCTTTATAAGAATATATAAATATTTTAATTAAAAAAAAAAGTTAAACAGGTTAGACATGTCCAACAGCTTAATTTATTCCTGACTCAAACTCCGCATGTTTAATAAATGGACGAGATGGGTCAATCCAAACCAGATCCAAAATCTGTTTAAACTCAACGAAAACATGTTAGTTTTCGTATCAGTTTCAGGTTAAGTTTCGTGTCGAACGAGAGATTGTCACTCCTGATGTCACTCTTCAAATCGGGTGAGTTTTAAAGACATGGTTGGAAATGAGTTTGAAATTGCAAGACTGCTTTTACAATTTGGTGAAACTATATGGACAAGTTTTGCAAGTTGGATTTTTAATTTTTCTAATGGCAGATAGTGATTGATTTTGAATCTTGAGAAGATGCATAGGAAGAAAACAAATTTTGATATACTTTTTGAGGAGATCAAGATTAATAACTTAATATGATAATCTTGATTAGTCATTTTGTTTCCACTAATCATGGAATCTTGTTCTAAGTTCATTCCTTAAATGACTAATGCAACTTTTTGGTTTTATGTGTAATTTGAATTTAAATGAACATATCTACTTGTCTGTTACTCTATTACTGTCTTTTGTTGTCAAAAGATCCACCAAGCGATTAATCGGTTTAGCAGGGATTAATCGAGGATTAATCAGATTGGATATTTTATAATAAAAATTATAAAATTTTGAAAGTATATGTCTGATTTATCCGATTTTTAACCGATTTATCCGATTTTTGTCCGATTTTTTCCGATATGGCTTATTATATTCGAAACGAAGTTGGCCGATTTATCCTTTTTTTTAAGATTTGACCGATTTATCCCCGATATATTCCTAAATTATCCGATTTTTGACCGATTTTGACCAAACCGATTAATAATGCCGATTAATAAAAATCGTGGCGGTTAATCCCCGCCAAACGATTTATCCCCGATTAATCGGCCGCCAAGACCCATTTTTGCAACACCGGTTAAAACTATGAATTACTGATATACCTTTCAATTATATTATAATTTATTTAAATATATCCGTTTAAGTCATTTTACATTTTAATTTTACAATCAACAGTTAATTTACCAAACACTTTTATTAATAACTTACAGCTTACAACTAATTTTATCAAATATATCTTAAAGAATTAATGTTAAAAGAAATTGTAAAAACATACAAAACTATTCAAGTCAAATTGCCATAGGAATATTACATGTAAATATTTTTTGTTTAATATTGCAAAAAAGGACTTTGTATGTCTTTTCAGCTTTAGCTTTGTGCTTTATAAAGAATTTGGTATAAATCAACTTTCCTTCAATTGATGATGTTTGTCTTACTTTTTTCACATGATTTGTGGGTCTAAATTTGTTAAAAATGGGGCTGATTACGGGCTTGGCGGGTACAAGATGTATAGAGTGACATTTGCATGTAGTGGCGTAGTTAAGCGAACGGAAGTCTTGTGCGAAAGCTTGTACGATATAACTAAATATGATAATTAAAACTATATTATATAAACTAGTGGAGTATCCACGCGTTCCAGCGGCGGGTACCCGTATAAACAAACAACCCGTAATTAAAGAATCGTTACCATCCTTAGTTCTTTTTAATGTACATTATAGTAATGCATGTGCAATGCATTGAAGCCAAAAAAAACACACGGTAATAGTGATCATACATCGTGAGGAGTTAGTATTGCAAAATGTCGTGGTGGACTTCAACATCACAAGTCTAACATTTTTTTTCTAACCGCGTTACCAAACTATACACCATTAATTTTTTAAAAACTTTTTTTTTTGAACGAAATTAATTTTTTAAAATGAACCTACATGTATTCATGGTCTTTTTTATACTAAAATTAAATAACATTTTAATGTGAATTTATAATTGTGTAATGGAAAGTTATTAATTGTTATTTACTTAATTATATTTTAATATTTTCGGTTATAGTTATTTACATTATTTTTTTTTATTTTTTTCGGTTATTTTTTTTTTCGTAAAGCAAAACTTAAAGTAGGGACTTTTTCAAGGGATTCTTTCCTTATTAAAAAATAATTGTTTTATTTATTCCTTTAAAAAGTGTAATTGTTTCTTAATTTAGTATCAAATGTACAATTTTCGTTATTTTTTAGATTGAAAATAAAAATCAAGGCAAAAAATATACGTGTCAAAAACGAAAAAAATAAAACTTATTGAAAAAAGCGGGTCAAAAATTATATAACTTTAAGGTTAAAACTATTATTTATAAAACTTTAGGGTTGAAACTCGCCTTTTTGAAACTCGACTATTTATAAATTATCAATGTACAGATATATATCTCACAACAAAAAAGATCAGATATTTATGAATTATCAACAAAAGCATAAAACATAACAAAAAAGATCACAACAATCGACTGATAACAACAAAAATCAATCAGCCCGATGAATACAATTAAATAACTCGGTAAGATTTTCATATCCATCTGTATTTATTTTAATTTTCAATTACAGTGATTAAATTTTTTGCTGATTTACATTCAAGTCGTTGTTACTATAAACCCCGAAAATTGGGTTTTTTGAAAATAAATTGATTTAAACATGTTTGAGTTTTAATTATTGTTGCAGTGCTTCCGAAGATAACTTTGATATTTTGTATATCGATCCACGTAAGCGTAACTAAAGACCTTAATAATGATGAATCAATTCTGTAATTGATTTCATAGGTGTGATTAATTTTATTGTCTCTTTTCTAAATACTATTATTGTTGGTTAATGTTTTAGGTAATAAATTATGTTATTTACACTTTTTGAGCTTGCACAGTTGTATCAATATATGGTTATGATTTAGTTCATATAAGGTGATTTTTTTATTGTGTCCAAGTGATGATTTTGAAACCAGAGTCACAAATCATAGTCATTAGTTTCAAAGTTTTCGGCAAAAATTAATCATGATAATGTTCTTATATAATGTTTACCCTGCTTATAGCGAAAACATAGTGAAGTTTTATACTGTCACAGTCAACAAGGGTCCATATAATCTCCATAGTATGATGTGTCATTGATGAGTGTGAAGGTACGAAATTTCATATAGTTAGCAGTTACGAGCCTCTCTAAATCCCCAAAGAACACCAACAGTTGTGAAGAGTATGAAATTTATTGATGCAGTTACAAAAAAACCAAAAGCTTTTTTACCTATTTGGTTTAACTAACCCTAATCTCCAACAAATCAAACACAAACCATCATATCAATTGTTTCAATTGTGTGTCCATGAAATCCTTTCAGTTACAGGTTAGGTTTGTTGGTTTAAATTTCTTTGATTCTTTTATATTTGTGTTCTTATTATTTCTATATTTATTATTTATTTATTGGGTTATTGAAAGATTAATCAAGCTCACAATTATTGGTGATATACCAAAGGTAATATCATGATTAAAAAATTTATGGTTCGGATGTAGGAAGGTTTTAGATTAAAGTGGTCCTAAGTGTAGTGGATTTAAGGATTTTCCCGCAAATGTTATTGTTTTTTTTTCTGTAATGTGTTAATGTTCGTCTATGGTGGTTTGTGGGGAGGTAATAGTTAGTATTTTTTTATGTATAGTTGAATTGTACATTGCCGCACACATTAATTAGATGATGCTGGATTCGGAGGTATCTGGGATTGTATATCGATTACTGTTGTGACTTTTGAATGTCATATCATTCCGTCTTATCTTATAGTAGCATGTATAATATGAGCCTTTGATATTGTTGTTGAGATTGTTGTCGTTTCTGCTTAAAACGAATATTTTAAAATTAGAGATAGTGTTCAATGTTATATTGAATGCATTGTTGGAATAAGTTAACGTTGGTGCTTTGTGTTTGATACAGGCTAAAATTACATAAACTTGATTTTTCCCTTTTTTTGCAGCCTATGTTGTTGTTGGTGCTTGCGTCATTGAGGATTCCAAAGAAGAAAATGATAAAAGGATGATCTCGGGCACAAAGAAGAGATCAAGGAAAATAAAATTATCTGGGTGCAGGTTCACGAGGTCCAAATATTGATACCCTGTAACAAAAAAATAATTTGAAACAATAGGTATGCTCTTCGGTTATTACTCATGTTGTTCTTTTTCATGTTTTTTGCGTTAGATTGCGTTTCCTTTTGTTAAACTTCATAAGAGTTATGAAATGTCATGTTTTCCCACATATAGTGTTATGTAATAATTATAGTTTTGGATGCAAGTAATACCAAGTAATATTTAGCTTTACGAATAGTTTGAGGAGGTTGTTGATGTTGCTTTTTCTACGTTATTTAGATGGTTTTAATAATGAGTTAGGGTGTGTTCGTTTAGAGTCGATATAAACCATTGATTTGACATCTTTGTAAAACCAACGGTCAAAATCACCATTTTCTTAAAATTACAGCCAACTATGGTAGCAAATTCAAGCTGATGTAACCTTTCTTGCAGCGGGCAGGGTGACTTGATCTGGAGCCTCTAGAGTTCAGAAGGTATAGATTTTATGCTTTACAATCATTTTTTGTTTGACCAACAAAAGTCGAAGTCGTGTTTGGATATATTTGCTAGCGTAAATGGTTTTAAACATGACTATTTGTGTGTTTTTCAGAACTGAGGGTGAATATCTATGCTATCGATGGAGAAAAAGTAGGATATGTCTGAACTGCACCTGGTATGTAAATGTGAGTCTTGGTGTTTGATTGCAAGTGGTCGTATAAATACATTCCATTAATTTACTAATACTTGGTGTGCATCTAAGTTTCAAAAGGTCATTAATTATTTATTTATACCATTTAGTTTGGCGTTAGAAAAAAAAAGTAAATGATGCTTTCAACTTCTGTTTAATAGGTCGTTTTAATATGTTTATGTTTATCACAAAAAATGGCATGTTTAAAGCTGCTACATTCTTTGTTTTGTGAAGATAGAAATATGGAATGGATTTAGAAGTGCACCATTCGACCTGACAAGGAAGGAAATTCGAATGATGCGGTTAACGACGATGAGTGATTGTTAAAGAGGGTAGAAGTGGTGGCCCAGTGGGGATGAAGGAGGTACTCTCGAGAAGTCTGCTTAACAGCAAGCCTTATCGGTTACATCTGCTACGACAAGTAGGACGGTGAGTGAAAGGTAAATACCCTTACTATAATTCTACACCTGTTAAAAAAGACTAAAAAGACAGTATCACATGTTATATATCATTTTTGTTGTTTTACTTTAGGAAATTAGGTTTGCATTGTTATACTTAGAAAGTTAAACCAGTTGCAACTTTAGTCAAATCTAGCTCATGTCATAAGCTGACTATTCTCATTTGATATAATTTGGTTTTAAGGTTTGTTTGGGATTTATTATATACCTGCTTATATGGGCTCTTTGGGATTACTTACTAGATTAACTTCTTTTAAATAAGCTCATAAAACTCATTCACTCTTCACGAGTTTAAAGATTTAGATAACCATAAGCTTAAGTTGATAGTTAGATCGAAATGTTTACTTTATACATTAGTGGCATTGTTAAAATTATAAGAGCATCATAGTAGCAGATCTATGTTAGTGGGTTCGGGCCTTGACAACTAACTGATTAAATAAAGTTAACTACAAATTTATATATGACATATGGAGTTATAAACTATACCAGAACTTGGTACTTTTTTTGCAAAGACATTGTATATAGCCTAACCTACAACATTGCTTGCGGTTGAACACTAACGATGCGCTTCGGAGCCCAGAATATGAAGTGCAGTGGTGAAATACTACTCTACTTGAATGGTCAACTTACTATAGTCTATAGATCAGATGAAAGAAAGTGAGCTTATTTTATTTAGTTTAAAACATATGTACATAAGTTTGTTATGGTTATTGTACCCATGTACATAAGTTTTTTATGGTTATTGTACACCTGAAGTGTCAATGCCCATATACGGCCACTGGTTTTAGGTAAAAATAGTCTTCTTAAAGCTCTGGTGATGCTATTCGTAATAAAGTTGATGTTACGGTCAACCGATCCATGTTCAAACTCTTGAATTTAACTAATTAGTTTCACAGTTTCTTTCTGTTATAAGTGGAAACTGTAATGTAGTCGCCTGATGATAAGCTAATTTGAGTTATGCCCAATCTTAAACTTGTCAATAAGTAGTTTAAACTAAATGGAAACGGGTCAAGTGGGTTAAATTTCTCGGTTTTATTTTAATGTACTTAACTATAGAATTATCAGGTTTCACAAATTTTTGGATGGATTAGAGATCTTTCACACGAACAAAATTGACCATTAGTAGCTTTATATAAGTTCAACTTTTTTGTTTGACTTGTTAGGTGGAGGAGTAGGATGAGGGTGATTAAAGGTCCACCAACTCTTGGACCTTTATCCGCCTCATATTGTGAGGTGGAGGAGTATGATGAGGGTGATAATGAGAAGGAGGTGTCTGATGATGATGAGGAGTAGAAGGGGTCTTGTGATTCTGATGATGAGTCTCGTGAATTGTAGTTGGATGGTAAAATTGATGATAGTTGTAGTTATGTAGTATTTTGTAAATGCTAAGTTATTTTAAATTGATTGTAGTTGGAACATAATTATTTGATGGTTTCTTTTCATTGTATGAAATCTGTTTTTACATGCTTCTTTATTTAAACAATTTAAAATTTTGGTTTACGTATTTACTGCTTATGTTGTGTGTTAAATCTGATCTAGAAAACATATATGCTTGAGTCAATATGAAACATACATCTTTCATCATGACTCATATATGAGTCATACAGTTTTATTCATATGTATAAGTGTTTTTGAACACTTGTACATGTTTGTGAGTCACGATGACTCATACATGAGTCAGTGACTCATATGATTGTGTAACAGATGACTCATACATGAGTCAGTGACTCATATGACTATATAAGTGTAAAAATGTCTGACTCATGTATGAGTCAGACTGACTCATGTATGAGTCAGACTGACTCATGTATGAGTCAGACTGACTCATGTATGAGTCACACTAATCATGTATGAGTCATGTGTTAAAAAAGATAGGTAGTTTCTGAAACTTCTAAGCATGTCCCAATGTCCATATTGGCTTTTGTTGTCACTGATGGACACTCTTGGAAACACACGGTAACAACTCATTTTTAAAAATCGACAATACATTCCAACATTCATAACATTTTCGAATGTCAGATGATTAACACTCCTTTGGTGTAAAAGCAAAAAACTTGTTAATACACATAGTAACGACTTATTTTCTAAGCCTCATGAATAGTTAATACATGACTTTTTGCTTAGCATGTGTGTACTCGATATCGTTCTCGGTATCTAATCGAATTGATCACGGTTAATGGTGGAATAGTCGGTAATGGTCATTAAAAGGGGAAGTTGATTTTCTATTCTATTAGAAAGGGTAAGTGCAAAACGTAATTAAAATAAGCTAAAAGCAAATCTAGAAAAACTAAATTAAAGCTTTGAAAATTAACCTAAAAATTATTAGAAAAATACTTGGTAAAAATGGAGATTTCGGGAAGCGTGCAATTTTTAGAAATTAAAACGTAAATGATTAAAAACTTGAAAACTTGGTAAAAATAAACTAAGATGAAACTTGTTTAAAATAATTCTAAGTTAAAATGGCAGGAAAAGTTAAAAACTAAGAAAAATAAATCAAAAGCCAAAATCAGATCACAATGCGATCGTACTCAGATCGCAATACGATCGTGACCACCGTTCGCACTCACGATCGTAGCCTGGGGTCAGATCGCACTCAATGCGATGGGAAAGAGTGATCGTACTCACAGATCGCAACCACGATCGCAACAAGTGGATCGTGGTCTCTGATCGTGGTCTGTGATCGTAACACAATGATCGCAATCTATGCGATCGAACTCAAGGATCGTGACACGATCGCACCACAGATCGCAATATGTGATCGTGGTGTGGATCGTAGCCAGAGAAAGAAGTGAAGATCGCACTCAATGCGATCGCAGCCAAGGATCGTAACCAAGTAAAACCCTTCTAAGATTGTAATGGCGTCCAAAGAGTAACTTAGCTTAAACGAATAAGCAGTTAATCCAATAAGCACTTACCAACTTTTAGACAAGGATAAATAAGCACAAATGCGAAACCTTTTGGAATACTAAGCACGTGAACTTAATAATCCGAACTTTAAAACGTTAAAACTTTTAGGAAAGCTTAAAAGTGAACAAGCTAAACATACAAATAAGCCAATAAGCACAAAGAGCTTATAGCTTATACGTATAAGAGCTTATGTAGGAATAAAAAAATGAACTTTTTAATCACTTAAACATCAAAATCAATCACGGATCATAAATATTTCAGATCAAATGTAAACCAAAATCAAGAAATATAGAAACAGATTAAAGAACAAAAAGCTTAACTTGAACTTGTGATTAATGAAATCCAAATACAAGGATGACTAAAAGCTTAAACTTGATAAATAAAAATAAAGAAAAGAAGAAACTTAGTGAGAGAAAGTTTAAACTTTCTCTCTCTAAAAACTAGAAAGGAAAATGAAAAATGAAAAACTAGCTAACTACTAACACCCTCCTAATTGTCATTAGGAGGGTATATATAGGGAGTGGGGAGTGCATGTGTGCTTCCTTCTTTCTTTCTTCTCGATTCGATTAAATCCTTTGTCTTTCTCGACGTTGTCTCGGGATTTGTCGATGTAAATTGAACTTGTCTTGAAATTTTCTTCTTTAATTAGACTTGAGTTCTTCGACTTCATAAAACTTCCGTCTTTAGACTTTTCTTCGATAAATCTTTAGAATAGGCCTTGGAGTTCCGTTCTATTTGCACTCTTGATCTTTTGACTTCGTCTTTTCTCGTTTTCTTCGATAAAAGCCCGTGTTTTCTTCCTTTTTCGTCTTATGGTCCTAAAACACAATAAAAACAAAAACGCATAACTCCGACTTTTATGACATAAAATACACGTTTTGGTCTTGTTATTATTGGAAATAAGTAGTAAAAGGATAAGTGTTTTCACACTTATTAAATCCCCTACACTTGACCATTGTAATGCCCTCATGCAATGCATTAATTTCAAGGCACAGTTTACATTTTTCATCATAAATAACCCACCTTGGCCTTTATTAGAAAGACAGAAATATATAAAAAACAAGTAAAGAAATCAAAAACTTACATTGGGGTTTTGGTTGTCATGAATGTTCATCATCCTCAAGTTTCACGTTCCCCATACCAAGCTTAAAAACGAGATCATTGTTATTATAAGTTAGCAAACTAACACGAATTCATGTGGGCCAATTATTTACTTAGACTCCCTTATTCTTAGGTGTATCTCTTATATTTTAATATTGTCTTGAATGATCACGAGGATGCATTGTTTGACTTATTTCGATAGTTATTTAGGCCGAAAATAAAGTGGGACAATTTAATCAATAGTTAGCTAAAGGACAAAATCTTTTAAAACTGCTTCTTGGAACCTCTTAAAGTTCATATCTTGGCATAACTCGCTTCACGATTTGAGACCTTTCTCGGACCGATATTTGGCAGCAACTTCATACTTCAAATCTTGAGAGACGTTCTTGAAATTATGGTCTTCTCTTCATAATAGGAATTTCTTCACTTGAATTTTTTGAGAGATTCTTCATATTTGGACCACGACCTTTTCATTTTTCTCCAATCTTTATTTTGGACTTTGATATACAACGATCCGCCTCCTTTTAGGACTTGGATCTATTTATCCTCATACCTTGTTAGGGCCTTTTTGGATAGACTTCTCCATGATCTTTAGGGGAGTATTTTCTTTTCGTCGTGTGTCTCGATCCTTCATATTGATTTTTGATAAATGATTCTTCACATCACTTTTGGATCTTTAGCAACAAAATGTAGCCCTCGTGCCTTGTTAGGGCCTTTTTGGACTCGCCAATCTTCCAATCCCGCTTCAATAAGTTATGCCTTGGCTATGAACTCTAATTAATACCGAGCAACTTTTAAACGATCTTGTGCTAGAAGTTAAGTAACTTTTCAAATCGTACAACCTTATTTATTGTAGATAAATTTATTAGCAAGCGATGGGAGAATAGGCAGATAATCAACTCACATAAATTCAAGAAAGAATACCAAACTTATAATTGACTCTATCATCTCTCGTTCTCCACAATTTAAAATCTCAAGGAATGAGACTCGTGGATGCTTAGCCAATTAAATCAAAGTTTTGGGTTTTCGAGTTATCTATAGGATCTTACAAATTCATAGACTTTTTCAAGTTTAGAAATCGCATTTTAAAGTTCCCTTGATAAACAACTCTCTAGGATCAATTATAGGAACTTGCGAAAAGTTCTTGTTCTTAACCCGTGAGAGTTAAGACTTTCGCGTTTTAAAGTTCCCTATATAAAAGCCTAGCAAAACTTGACTTAAACACGTTAAGGATACTAGCTAGAGTAAACTTAGATAAGTAAACTCGGGTTGAGTCAAAATATTCACGACTTTGAAAACTTTAAAACCAATTTATTGAAAATTTATTCTAGCAAAGAAAGTAAATAACGCTAACAAAGGAAAATACTACTATACAACTAGGCCAAAATAGATTAAAATTTTTGAAAAATGTCGAAAAATCAAATTTTCCGGTTAAAATGAGGACAAATTCATGGAAAAGCCCACTTACTTCGATAGAAGTCCCCCTACACTTGATATAAACATTGTCCTCAATGTTTAAGCATATGGGAGTAAACTCCTCTACACTTAGGACATTGTGCACTTTGTTTAAATCTTGCTAAGGAAAGGACAACTACAGTGATTTCAATGTGAACATATAAGATGTAAAATATTGAATCACGACAGTTTAGGATAGAACCGGGAAGAAGGGTACACGGGATCATGGTTTGTCATAAGTCATCGGGAATGGATCTTTGAAGCTTAAATCCATGCATTAGAAGAAACAAGACAACAAACACATACGGGGCTCCCCCTGTAACACCCCAATTATGGATCAACGGAAGTGGTAAAGCTTAGGGGCTGTTACGTCATAATACCAAAGTGCAAAGTAAAAGGGAACGACTCTAAATGAGACGTTTTAAGAAAATACCTCGTTGCAAAGATAAAAAAAAAGTTAAAGTCTTACAATCATCCCAAAACATAATAGTAATGCAACAGAAAATAAAATGGTTCAAGTGACAACGAGATATAAAGTTTTAATGCAAGAAGAAACATCCACAAGATAACCATGTATGAATGCTGACTCCTATCATCATGAAGCAGGCAAACCAGATCACACACCTGAGATAAATACTTAAATTCGTCAACATAAAGTTGGTGAGTGCATAGGTTTAAATTTAAAAGTATAGCAAGCATTGGACCGCAAAAACATAGTTTACAGATATACTTGACCATTATGGGAGGTATAATGTCAAGCATATTGGGTACCACACAGATTTTATGATAGCACTAAGCTCATGAAAACCGAACTATGACAAGTACGCCGAAATATCGCACGCATAATCACAAGTTGCCCCAATAGATGTCTAACCCAAGACCACCTAGCAAATAACAAATGGTATACGTCCGTTTGGCAGTGGCGATTTACAAATCCCCGGACGGAGGTTGCCAAAACCTCAATAGATCTATCCATAACATAAGGTTCACTTTACCGGTCATCTAGAAGTGATTAACGGTTCATGACGGGGACTAAAGCACATGGGTTTAAAACTACTTAGGCATATCCATAAACTATATTCAAAGCATACACGAGAGCACATTTTGCGTCCAAGCAATCAAAGAAGCATTATCTCATCCCAGTACAATTAAACAATCAAAGTAGTTTAATAAGGGACTATGACTCACCTTAACGATGCAAGTTAACACAGCAAATAGATAATAATCACCGAATCAGGTCACGCACGACGCAGCCTAAAATAATACTAGATCGGATTACAATCTAAAATGCAAGAATAAAATGAATGTCATATGCATATGTCAACATTTGCCACGGATTTAATTTATAAGATTAGCACATGCACCACGCGCTAAACAAAATAATCATTTGACCAAACTTTTAAATTAAGTAAGTAAATAAAAGTGACTTTTATTTAGTAAAGTTTCGACGGCCTTTCGACGTCGCTTAAATTAATCACTTCAAAAACTAAAGTAGTCGATGTTAAGCCCGACATAACTTTGACAGTATTCCAAAACTTGACTTCGCTAAAAGATATATACTCGACGCAAAGTTTTAGTAAACACGCAATAGCCTTGGACACAAATAAGTGAAATAATACTCGTAATTATCAAGAAATGAAATGTATCACACAACCCCACAATGACACCCAAAAGTTGACAGCAAGGAAAAAGTTTTCGGCAAAAGATGGGTCATGATTGACAGACATAGCTTTACCCATACCCTACCCATTTGCCTCTCAGACTCTCGAAACCATCAATGCATCTATCCTCACTTAGCTTATCCCCTCACTTGTCTAATATATATATGTATACATGCAACTCCATCCGTACTCCCAACTTTCATAATTTGTTTCACCCTCCTATTTACGCCCCCTCTTCTCTCGTCCTATATATATCTACATGCATGCAAAACCCATACTCTTTCTTTCACTCTCAAGTCTCAATGCTCACTTCTCTCTCTCGTCCAAACTCAAACACACCTAACACGCACACACAATAGCTCCAACAGAAAGCAAAACCACAACTCCCTGCCTCTCGCTCTCGTTCACCCTACACACATACACGAAACGCACGTACTCCAGTGAAACGCACCCACACACACCAGCTCAAACAGAGCTTAAAACCCAGACGCAACGCCACACTCACACAAACCTTCATGAAACCCACTTCGACTCTTGACTCTCAATGAACCACACTCCTCTCATCCGACTCTCGTCTCGTAACACCACTCTCACACCAACAAGTTCCTCGTCACGCTACTCAGCTCACCATCATCTCGCAAAGCTCACAGCAATATCACTCTCTCACTAACTCGTCTCACCCAAACCCTTCGTCAAACTCACAACAACATCAATACCCTCATCTGAACACTCACAAAGCTCACCATAGTACTCTCACCCTACTCCCGTCTCGACAAAACTCTCACCAAAATCTTTCAATACTACACAACAAGAATTTCCATATAACCCTAAACGTGTTTACGAAAAGTTTACCCAAAAGAGCGTATAAAATGTTTATATGAGTTTGAGACGCGAAGATGAAAGTTTTAACAAAAGACCGACGTGCAAAACCTATACCGAAAACACATGCTACAACTTTTAGGACACCAAAGCAAAGATTTACAGAAAGAACTCATTCGTTTATAACCCAGTTTCGAAAAGTGTGGTAAGATGACATATGAATGAAATTCAAAACAGGATGCAAGAAAAAGAATGATAACAAAGTGTGAGGTTTTTAGACCTCGCGTTCTTCTCGGATGCGAAAACTACGTAACGATGGAAAGACTCCAACCTCTGCTACTAGATCAACAGCAACCACTCGAACTACCCTTTTCTCACGTCCAACTGGTACTCTTGGCTCGTCCTTGGAACTTTCGGCTGAACGGTAGCTCAGAAATGAAACTCGAACGGTTGTGTTTATAAATGGTGGTGTTTAGTTGTGGTTCGTACGAGTTAATGAGATGATGAATCTATTGATGAGGGTGATAATAGGGTTTGAAAGGTTTGAAAATGGAGATGTAGGTGGGTATAGCAGGGAATACTGTGTGAATGAGGTTATGGCTAATGTAGGTGTGAGAGAATGGTTATAGCTAGGCATTTGGGGTACGTTTTGCGTGAGTAACAGGGGACCAAAATGATCGTCTAATCATGTTGGAGTATAGTGTACTAGGTAGCAGGTGATGGTGATGTATTGGAGTATTTGAAATGTTGCTAGGGGAGTAGGCGGGAAAACAAAAGTATATTGGGATCCTATGCTTTGGCATGCATGGAACTTGTGTAGTTGCTCAAAAGAAGTTAAAAAATATACATATGTATATAAAAGAAAGTATACATATAAGGTTGGGGATAGGGTGGGATGAAATGATTGTTTTTGTAGATGAGAGGCATAAGAGTGGTGCACCTAGAAATCGTGTCGTGGAACGACTCCGAGTATATAATTCTTAAGAAATTTATTCGAGCAAAAGATCACGTGCCGTCCTAATATCTAATATAACAGATTATGTAAAGCATACAAAAAAAATATATAAACCTATAACCCAGAAACTCAATTTAACAATTGGGGTTATATATCGTGAGCACACGAGATCAAAATTTAACACGCACGGTGTTCACATGGCATAGACTGAGCGCAGTCTACGACTAAAAATCATTTTAGCATCTAAAACGACATATAGTAAACTCGAGGGTAAAAACTGTAAATATAGCAAGGTCGGGAAAATTACCGAATGTTACATTCTTCCCTCGTTAATGAGCTTTGTCCTCAAAGCTTAGGACGTATAAGCGACCCGAGAGTCGGCAAATAAATGAGGATACTTGATACGGAACTGATCCTCGCGTTCCCAGGTGAATTCAGGTCCACGCCTAGAGCTCCACCTTACTTTGACAATTGGGATGCGACTCTTCTTTAGCTGTTTGACCTCACGGTCCATGATCTCAACCGGCTCCTCAACAAAGTTCAATTTGTCGTCAACTTGGATCTCGTCCAACGGTATAGCAAGTGCTTCGTCAGAAAGGCACTTCTTCAAATTTGACACATGGAAGGTACTATGCACCCGACTGAGCTCTTGCGGCAACTCCAACCTATAAGCCACAGTGCCAATCCTTGCCACAATTCTGAAGGGTCCAATATAACGAGGGTTCAACTTCCCTCGTTTGCCAAAGCGTATCATACCTTTCCAAGGCGATACCTTCAACATCACTTTATCTCCCACTTGAAACTCGAGAGGCTTACGCCTTACGTCCGCGTAACTCTTTTGACGGTCACGCGCAGCTTGAATCCTACTTTTGATTTGAACAATCTTTTCAGTAGTCTCGTGGATGATTTCCGGACCAGTGAGTTGACTCTCACCGACTTCAGCCCAACATACAGGTGAGCGACACTTTCGGCCATAGAGTGCTTCAAATGGTGCAGCCTTAATACTAGTATGATAGCTATTATTATATGAGAACTCCACTAGAGGCAAATGTTTGTCCCAACTCTTTCCAAAATCCAGCACACACGCGCGTAACATGTCCTCTAGTGTTAGAATGGTTCTCTCGCTTTGTCCATCGGTTTGTGGATGATAAGCCGTACTCATATCCAACTGAGTACCCAACGCCTTTTGCAAGGATCTCCAGAACTGAGATGTAAACCTACCATCTTGGTCGATAATTGAGACGGGTATTCCATGTTTAGACACAACTTCCTTCAAATACAGTCTCGTGAGTTGAGTCATCGAATCCTCTTCCCGCATTGCTATGAAATGTGCAGATTTCGTGAGTCGATCGACGATCACCCAAATGGTGTCGTGACCACTCGCCATTTTAGGCAGCTTAGTAACAAAGTCCATTGTTATGTTCTCCCATTTCCATTTGGGAATAACTGGTTGCACCAACAAGCCAGACGGCTTTTGGTGTTCCGTCTTCACCTTCAAACATGTCAAACATTTGCTAACGTAGGTGGCAATATCCGCCTTCATATTAGGCCACCAATACATCTTTTTCATGTCATGGTACATCTTATCCGATCCAGGATGTATCGAATACTTCGTCTTATGAGATTCGTGCATAATCAGATCCCTTATCCCTCCAAAGAGTGGCAACCAAGCTCTCCCTTCAAGGCATTTGGTCCCATCGGCTCTTGCCTCAAATTGTTTGTCCATTCCACGTAAGTTTTCTTTTTCAACATTTTCGTCCTTAAGGGCTTCAACTTGTGCACCAAGAATTTGCACGGGTAAGTTCAGATTGACAGTCATCATCAAGGACCTAACTCTTAGTGGTTTAATTCGTTCCTTTCGACTCAAAGCATCTGCTACCACATTTGCCTTCCCGGGGTGATAACGAATCTCGCAGTCATAATCGCTGAGCAACTCGATCCATCGACGTTGCCTCATGTTTAGCTCCTTTTGGTCAAGGATGTGTTGTAGGCTCTTGTGGTCGGTGTACACTACACACTTTGTCCCATCTAAATAGTGTCTCCAAATCTTCAATGCGAACACCACAGCTCCAAGCTCCAGATCGTGTGTCGTGTAGTTCTTCTCGTGGATCTTTAGTTGTCGGGACGCATATGCGATAACCTTCTCCCTTTGCATCAACACAGCTCCCAACCCTTTTACTGACGCATCGCAATATACCACGAAATCATCTGATCCCTCGGGCAAGGATAAAATCGGCGCACTGCACAACATGTCTTTCAATAGTTGAATGCTGACTCGGCTTTCTCTTCCCATTCAATTTTCACCTTCTTTTGAGTCAACTTGGTTAGCGGTTTGGCGATCTTCGAGAAACCTTCGATGAAACGTCGGTAGTACCCAGAAAGGCCTAAGAACTTTCGTATCTCAGTTGGGCTAGTTGGGGTCGCCCAATCCTTAATTGATTCGATCTTGGCGGGGTCAACGTGTATTCCACGACTATCAATGACGTGACCGAGAAATTGTACTTTTGAGAGCCAAAATTCACACTTGGAGAATTTGGCGTATAACTCCTCCTTCTTAAGCAGCTCCAACACGGATCTGAGGTGTTCTTTGTGCTCCTCTTTGTTCTTTGAGTAAATTAGAATGTCATCTATGAACACGATGACAAACTTATCCAAGTATGGTTTGCACACCCGATTCATGAGATCCATAAATACGGCCGGTGCGTTCGTCAAAACAAACGGCATCACTTGAAACTCATAGTGTCCATATCGCGTCCTAAACGCCGTCTTAGGAATGTCTTCTTCGCGAACCTTCAATTGGTGATATCCCGATCTGAGGTCGATTTTAGAGTACACGCTCGAACCTTGTAGTTGGTCAAACAAATCATTAATTCTGGGTAAAGGGTAGCGATTCTTGATAGTGAGCTTGTTCAATTCGCGATAGTCAATGCACATTCGAAAGCTCCCATCCTTCTTCTTGACAAACAAGACCGGAGCTCCCCACGGGAAAGAGCTGGGTCTTATGAATCCTTTATCTGCCAACTCTTGTAGTTGTGTAGCTAATTCTTGCATTTCAGCAGGGGCTAAACGGTGTGGGGCACGTGCTACTGGTGCAGCACCGGGCATCAAATCGATTTGAAATTCTACCGGCCTTACGGGTGGTAAGCCCGGTAAGTCATCAGGGAATACTTCCGGATATTCCCTCACTACAGGCACATCCTCCAGTTTCCTTTCTTCCTCAGTTTTCTCAGTAATACTTGCCAAAAATACATGACAACCTTTTAGCAAGTACTTATGGGTCTTGGTGCATGAAATGATGTTTAGTCGGGACTTGTTCCTTCCCTCGTTGCGATCGCCTTGTACTTCCAAAATTTCATCACCGAACGGTACACGGACGACTTTCTCCTCACACATGATCACCACACGGTATTTCGACAACCAATCCATGCCGATGATGACATCAAAACTTCCTAACTCAACCGGCATAAGGTCAATATTAAAGGGGTGTCCTAGTAAATTCAATGTACACCCACGTAGTATAGTGTCGGCCCCTATTAGTTTTCCATTCGCTAGCTCAATCGTGTACTTAGTGTCTAAAGGTGAGGGGGCATGATCAATTACAGTACTAAACGCAGTCGACACAAAACTCTTATCGGCACCAGTATCAAATAAAACAGAAGCATATCGGTTATTGAGGAGAAACGTACTCGTAATGACATTTGTGTCGGGTTGCTCCCCTCCTCCCAAGACGTACACTCTCCTACGTGCTTCTCCGACCTTGTTTTGGCTTCCTTGTCCCTTGTTCTTCCTTTTGGGGCACTCCGGATGGATGTGTCCCTTCAATCCACACTCATAATAGGTCGCGTTGGCCTTTTGGGTCGTGTTTGATCCCCCTCGTGCATTAGGCCCCCTTTGGTTCCCATTGGTAGGCGACCTACAATCCTTAGCAATATGACCAACCTTTCCACAATTATAACAAGTCACCAAGCAATCTCCAATGTGATGTAGTTTACATTTCCTACAGAAAGGGTGTCCTCCAGCATAGTTCCTATTATTGCCATTTCCATTCCAAGTCCCAGCAGTAAATGCCCTTGCATTTCTGTTTCCATTCCCATTCCTCTTGTTAGGCTGGTGCACATAGTTGTTATTATTCTGAGTATTCTCCCACTTCCTTTTGTTGTCAGCAGCCTTAACAGCATTCGACCGCACCACCTGACCCATTAGGCTTTGAGACATGCGAATGGCATCACCTAGTGTCTTTGGCTCATTGGAAATCACGTTCCCTTGTATGTTCTCAGTTAAACCCCCGATGTACCTTTCCACCTTGCTTTCTTCATCGGGTACCATCCCGGGACATAGTAGGATCAATTCCTGAAATCGACGAGTGTAGCCACCAATGTTAGTTCCCTTCAAGGTATGGTTCCACAACTCGGTTTCCATCTTCTGAACTTCAGTTCGTGGGCAGTATTCCTTGGTTAGCAGGCGTTTAAGCTCAGTCCATGTTATCCCAAAAGCGTCATCGATCCCAACGGATTGCACATAAGTATTCCACCAAGTTAGTGCCCCAGCAGCAAGAGTACACGTGGCGAACTTAACTTGGTTCCCAACCGAGCATTCACTCACACGGAACACCGTCTCCATTTTCTCAATCCAACGTGCTAACCCAACGGCTCCTTCGGTCCCACTAAAATTCAATGGGTCACAGCTTCGAAAGTCTTTGTAGGTGCACTCACGACGTGCAACCCTTGCCTCGTTGTTCCTTCCGGCTTGCGGTGCCCCTTGTCCATTGATGGGGAGATTTTCAATCGCAACAGCCACACGTTGGGCAATCATCTCCTCAATTTGTTCATTGCTCATACCAGTCCGTGTGTTCACCATTGTCTTCCTGGATTAAGATCAGTAGGTATATCGTTAGATTTGGTAAAAAATTTCTATGATTTAAGATGATTGTGCAAAAGATGATAATTTGATGGGATAGATCACATAATTGCAAAAGAAATTAATCACAACTCAAATAGCAAAATCACATCTTCATTTCATCATAGAAAATTTCGTACAAAGTAGGTTAAACATAGGTTTGATTACATCCATTATTTATCCATTACCGAGACTACTCAAGTTAATGGTCACAGTTCCCAAAATTGGACTAATCGATCACTACTCTAATCCTAAACAATGTGATTTGCTAAAATAAAACAACTAGAACTGCCTGCGGTAGTCGCGACCCTGGAACTGCAAGGGGTCGCCTCTCATGGTGCTCCAACCAGCCTCTCTCCCTCCATACCTAGTCCTCTCTAGCTCTCGCCACATGGCAGCAGTCCTATCTCGCTGAGTAGCCAACTCAAAACCCAAAACCTGCACTCTCCCAGCTAAAAACCTAACCATATCCTCCAAATAGCGGATACGACCCTCCTCTGGTCCGTCAGTAAATCCCCTAACATGTGTGGGTGCCCTAGCCCTAGAGCTCTCTCCATGATGATGAGCATGAAATCCAAGAGGTGGTGTAGCGGTTATCCCAACCGCACTCCTCCTAGCAAAGTATCGATCCGTACGACCCATGTGTCGTGTCCTCGGAGATGGGGGTGGGGTGTATCCACTAGATGTGGAGTCTGACACATGAGCACGGTGCCTTTTATGGCTCCACATTGGTGAACGAACACGCCCATCATCTGAATCAGTGTCTCTCATGGGCCTCTTACCGAGTGCCCTAGCTCTAGCAGCTGGTGAAGCGGTTAGTGAATCATCAGATGATGAAGAAGAGTCAGTAGATTCCCTCGGTGCATCCTCCCTACTAGCTAAGACCATCGCACGAGGTGGTCTCACAGCTTTCCTAGATGTGCGTGCCATCAAGGCACCCCCTGGGGTCCTACGAAACAAACGGCTCATAGGCACTGGCTCTCCCTCGGGTATGATCAAAGCACGTACACGTCGACGTCTCTGTACTGGGACATCGGCTCCAATCAAAGCGGCCTCAGGTGCATCACCCTTGGCTCCATCAACAAGCTCAGCATCATTATCGTCCAATCCTTCAAACTCAGCTGGTGGGTGGATGTCCTCCTCGTCCTCAGAACTCTCGTCGTCCTCAGGATCCAACTCCATGTCTTCTTCGGGCTCCTCATCCGAATCCTCAATAGATATGTCGTGCTGGTTACCCAAGGGTGGGTCTTCCGCCTGGTCAGGCTCAGCAACGGCAGCAGGTACCAAGTCGATCTCGTCATCAGACCAATCGATTTGGTCGTCTCCACAATAGGTAATGGTAGAGTCTGATGATGCCATATCCCTGCAACAACCAAATGTCTATAAGTACTCCATGTATAAGGTTGTTGTAGGGTATGCATGCAGAATGTGCAGTAGTAAGCAATGTAAATAGTAATCATGCAACTGGATTCTCACACGCGAGACAAACATGCCATGATATGCGCCTATAGTACATGCAGTATACGGATGTGTATATATATAATGTATCATAGTAACCATGTAGTTGAGACCTAGTATAATAAGGCAGTCAGTACACGGTAAGCGCCTATAGTACAATGTAATATAGTAGTTATACATAATACTTATACTCATACATATTCAAGTTGCAATCACATAATGCACTTAGGTAGCTAACGGCTATAGTCTAGGCCCTAAAATGCAACCTAGTTCCCTATAACCATGGCTCTGATACCAATCTGTAACACCCCAATTATGGATCAACGGAAGCGGTAAAGCTTAGGGGCTGTTACGTCATAATACCAAAGTGCAAAGTAAAAGGGAACGACTCTAAATGAGACGTTTTAAGAAAATACCTCGTTGCAAAGATAAAAAAAAAGTTAAAGTCTTACAATCATCCCAAAACATAATAGTAATGCAACAGAAAATAAAATGGTTCAAGTGACAACGAGATATAAAGTTTTAATGCAAGAAGAAACATCCACAAGATAACCATGTATGAATGCTGACTTCTATCATCATGAAGCAGGCAAACCAGATCACACACCTGAGATAAATACTTAAATTCGTCAACATAAAGTTGGTGAGTGCATAGGTTTAAATTTAAAAGTATAGCAAGCATTGGACCGCAAAAACATAGTTTATAGATATACTTGACCATTATGGGAGGTATAATGTCAAGCATATTGGGTACCACACAGAGTTTATGATAGCACTAAGCTCATGAAAACCGAACTATGACACGTACGCCGAAATATCGCACGCATAATCACAAGTTGCCCCAATAGATGTCTAACCCAAGACCACCTAGAAAATAACAAATGGTATACGTCCGTTTGGCAGTGGCGATTTACAAATCCCCGGACGGAGGTTGCCAAAACCTCAATAGATCTATCCATAACATAAGGTTCACTTTACCGGTCATCCAGAAGTGATTAACGGTTCATGACGGGGACTAAAGCACATGGGTTTAAAACTACTTAGGCATATCCATAAACTATATTCAAAGCATACACGAGAGCACATTTTGCGTCCAAGCAATCAAAGAAGCATTATCTCATCCCAGTACAATTAAACAATCAAAGTAGTTTAACAAGGGACTATGACTCACCTTAACGATGCAAGTTAACACAGCAAATAGATAATAATCACCGAATCAGGTCACGCACGACGCAACCTAAAATAATACTAGATCGGATTACAATCTAAAATGCAAGAATAAAATGAATGTCATATGCATATGTCAACATTTATCACGGATTTAATTTATAAGATTAGCACGTGCACCACGCGCTAATCAAAATAATCATTTGACCAAACTTTTAAATTAAGTAAGTAAATAAAAGTGACTTTTATTTAGTAAAGTTTCGACGGCCTTTCGACGTCGCTTAAATTAATCACTTCAAAAACTAAAGTAGTCGATGTTAAGCCCGACATAACTTTGACAGTATTCCAAAACTTGACTTCGCTAAAAGATATATACTCGACGCAAAGTTTTAGTAAACACGCAATAGCCTTGGACACAAATAAGTGAAATAATACTCGTAATTATCAAGAAATGAAATGTATCACACAACCCCACACTGACACCCAAAAGTTGACAGCAAGGAAAAAGTTTTCGGCAAAAGATGGGTCATGATTGACAGACATAGCTTTACCCATACCCTACCCATTTGCCTCTCAGACTCTCGAAACCATCAATGCATCTATCCTCACTTAGCTTATCCCCTCACTTGTCTAATATATATATGTATACATGCAACTCCATCCGTACTCCCAACTTCCATAATTTGTTTCACCCTCCTATTTACGCCCCCTCTTCTCTCGTCCTATATATATCTACATGCATGCAAAACCCATGCTCTTTCTTTCACTCTCAAGTCTCAATGCTCACTTCTCTCTCTCGTCCAAACTCAAACACACCTAACACGCACACACAATAGCTCCAACAGAAAGCAGAACCACAACTCCCCGCCTCTCGCTCTCGTTCACCCTACACACATACACGAAACGCACGTACTCCAGTGAAACGCACCCACACACACCAGCTCAAACAGAGCCTAAAACCCAGACGCAACGACACACTCACACAAACCTTCATGAAACCCACTTCGACTCTTGACTCTCAATGAACCACACTGCTCTCATCCGACTCTCGTCTCGTAACACCACTCTCACACCAACAAGTTCCTCGTCACGCTACTCAGCTCACCATCATCTCGCAAAGCTCACAGCAATATCACTCTCTCACTAACTCGTCTCACCCAAACCCTTCGTCAAACTCACAACAACATTAATACCCTCATCTGAACACTTACAAAGCTCACCATAGTACTCTCACCCTACTCCCGTCTCCACAAAACTCTCACCAAAATCTTTTAATACTACACAACAAGAATTTCCATATAACCCTAAACGTGTTTACGAAAAGTTTACCCAAAAGAGCGTATAAAATGTTTATATGAGTTTGAGACGCGAAGATGAAAGTTTTACAAAAAGACCGACGTGCAAAACCTATACCGAAAACACATGCTACAACTTTTAGGACACCAAAGCAAAGATTTACATAAAGAACTCATTCGTTTATAACCCAGTTTCGAAAAGTGTGGTAAGATGACATATGAATGAAATGCAAAACAGGATGCAAGAAAAAGAATGATAACAAAGTGTGAGGTTTTTAGACCTCGCGTTCTTCTCGGATGCGAAAACTACGTGACGATGGAAAGACTCCAACCTCTGCTACTAGATCAACAGCAACCACTCGAACTACCCTTTTCTCACGTCCAACTGGTACTCTTGGCTCGTCCTTGGAACTTTCGGCTGAACGGTAGCTCGGAAATGAAACTCGAACGGTTGTGTTTATAAATGGTGGTGTTTAGTTGTGGTTCGTACGAGTTAATGAGATGATGAATCCATTGATGAGGGTGATAATAGGGTTTGAAAGGTTTGAAAATGGAGATGTAGGTGGGTATAGCAGGGAATACTGTGTGAATGAGGTTATGGCTAATGTAGGTGTGTGATCTGGTTTGCCTGCTTCATGATGATATGAGTCAACATTCATACATGGTTATCTTGTGGATGTTTCTTCTTGCATTAAAACTTTATATCTCGTTGTCACTTGAACCATTTTATTTTCTGTTGCATTACTATTATGTTTTGGGATGATTGTAAGACTTTAACTTTTTTTTTATCTTTGCAACGAGGTATTTTCTTAAAGCGTCTCATTTAGAGTCGTTCCCTTTTACTTTGCACTTTGGTATTATGACGTAACAGCCCCTAAGCTTTACCGCTTCCGTTGATCCATAATTGGGGTGTTACACCCCCTACACTTGTTATAAAAACGGTAAAGAATAGATCATGGGTTGCCTCCCGAGAAGCGCTTGTTTTTGTTAACCGAGTCACGAGCCTGACTCGACCCAGAACTTAATTCAAGGGAAACGTGGTGAGGGATGGAATCATCTCATGAGAGATGTCCTCACCAAAGTACAACTTCACGCACTGGCCATTCACCTTAAAATTGGGCTCATTTGGCTAAAAAAAGCTCAATGGTGCCATATGGGAAGACTTTGGCAACGGTGAGTGGACCAGACCAGCGGCTCTTTAACTTTCCCGAGAAGATCTTCAACCGAGAGTTAAAAAGTAAGACTTGATCACCAACGTGGAACTCTCGGTTCTTAATCCTTGCATCATGGATGATATTGGCCTTCTCCTTGTAGATCAATGAGTTCTCGTAAGCTTTATCCCTTAGTTCATTGAGCTCGTTGAGTTGAATCTTCCGAAGATCGCCGGCTTTGTTGATCTCGAAGTTATCCCACTGCAAGGCCTAGTATGCCTTATGTTCCAGCTCGATAGGGAGGTGGCATGCTTTCCCGTACACAAGACGATAAGGTGCAACCAATCGGGGTCTTATAAGCGGTACGGAAAGCCCGCAAAGCATCGTCTAACTTATCGGCCCATGAGGCACGATGCTCTCCCACAGTACACTCAAGAATTCGCTTCAATCCACGGTTAGAAATCTCGGCTCGACCATTCGTTTGGGGATGATAGGTGGTGGAAAGACGGTGATTGACACCATACTTATCCATGACCCTTGCAAATTGATCATTGCAAAAATGAGTCCCGCGGTCACTGATGATAGCACGAGGAATACCGAATCGAGCAAAAAGCTGCTTCAAAAAGTTCACAACCACCCTCGCATCGTTCGTAGGGAGAGCCTTAGCTTCAACCCATTTAGAAACGTAGTCAACGGCTACGAGGATGTACTTGTTCCCTTTAGATGATGGAAACGGCCCCATAAAGTCGATGCCCCATACATCAAAGATTTCACATTCTTGTATGAAATTTTGAGGCATCTCATCTTTATGTGTGATCTTGCCTTGTCTTTGGCAAGCATCACAACGTTTAACCATTTCGTGAGCGTCACGGTAAATGGTGGGCCAATAGAATCCAGAGTCGAACACTTTCTTCGCGGTATAATTTGGACCAAAATGACCATCGGTGGGTCCTTTATGGCAAGCTTCAAGAATTTCTAAATCTGCGGGTCCATCAACACACCGACGAATTATCTGATCAGCACATTGTTTGAAGAGATAAGGGTCATCCCAGAAGTAAGTCTTAACATCTTTAAAGAACTTCTTCTTTTATTGGGATGTTAACCCTTCGATGAGAATACCACCCGCTAAGTAGTTTGCAATGTCCGCAAACCACGGGGTGTCATCAAGATTGGAATTAATAGACATTAAGGCTTCAAGGGGAAAAGAGTAATTGATCTCTTGTTTCGGATGATCCCCTTGATAAGGATCCTCAAGTCTACTTAGATGATCCGCGGCTAGGTTTTCGGCTCCCTTTTTGTCACGAATTTCAATTTTAAATTCTTGAAGGAGCAAAACCCGACGAAGAAGTCTTGGCTTAGAATCTTGCTTAGTCAACAAGTACTTCAACGCGAAATGGTCGGTATAGACAATGGTGGTGGAGAGGACAAGATAGGGGCAGAACTTCTCAAAAGCATACACTACAGCTAAAAGCTCTTTTTCGGTAGTGGTATAATGCAATTGAGCCCCCGTCATTGTCTTGCTAGCATAATGGATTGGTTGGAAGTGTTTGTTCACTCTTTGGCCCAAAACCGCTCCAATAGCAAAGTCGCTAGCATCACACATCAATTCAAAAGGTAGCTCCCAATTAGGGGTAACCAAGATCGGTGCCTTAGTTAGCTTGTCCTTGAGAAGATTGAAGGATTCAAGACACTCTTTAGAAAAGATAAAAGGAGTATCCTTTTCCAAGAGGTGGGTCATCGGGCGAGCGATTTTAGAAAAATCTTGAATGAATCGACGATAGAAGCCCGCATGACCAAGGAAACTTCTCACACCCTTCACGGTTAAAGGTGGAGGTAATTTGGCTATGACATCCACTTTAGCACGGTCCACTTCAAGACCGGCTTTTGAGATTTTATGTCCAAGCTCAATGCCTTCTTTTACCATGAAATGGCATTTTTCCCAATTAAGAACGAGACGAGTGTCTTCACACCGTTTGAGCATACGTTCTAAATTGGCAAGGCACGTAGAGAAAGAATCACCATAGACCGAGAAATCATCCATGAAGACTTCCATAGTTTCTTCAACCATGTCATGGAAGATAGCCATCATACACCTTTGGAAAGTCCCAGAAGCATTGCATAAGCCGAAAGGCATTTTTTGTAAGCAAATGTTCCATAAGGACAAGTGAATGTGTTTTCTCTTGGTCTTTAGGATCAATGAGAATTTGAAAATACCCGGAGAAACCGTCTAAAAAGCAGTAATAGTCATTACCAGCTAGACATTCAAGCATTTGGTCCATAAAAGGAAGGGGAAAATGATCCTTTCTCGTAGCATCATTGAGATAGTCTATGCAAACTCTCCACCCTGTAACGAGACGAGTAGGAATCAACTCGTTGTTTTCATTGGGCACAACGGTGATTCCGCCTTTCTTAGGCACACAATGGACCAGACTAACCCATGGTGAATCCGAGATAGGGTAGATCATTCCCGCATCAAGAAGTTTGATAACCTCTTTTTTGATAACGTCATGGATCTTGGGATTCACCCTTCTTTGGTTTTGAATAGTGGGTTTAAAGTCGTCCTCCATGAGAATTTTATGTGTGCAAAAGTGAGGATTAATTCCACGAATATCGGAGATTTTCCAAGCAATCGCTTTCTTATGATTCTTCAGCACGTTGATAAGTCTAGATTTTTCTTCTTCTTTCAAGTCCTTTGCGATGATTACGGGTAGCTTCTTATTCTCGTCAAGGAAAACGTACTAGAGATGAGACGGTAGGTCCTTAAGCTCTAAATCCGGAGGATTTTCGATGGAAGGCATAGTCAAATTCGGATCATCGATAGAGATATCCTTAGGAGATGGTGGAGAAATAAGGTCCTCATTGAGAAGTTTCTCAATGGTACGAATGTCTTCATCCCAATTAGAGGGAGAATCGTCATATTGCAAGTCCACATCTCCCAAAGTTGCTTCAAATTCTTTCAAAAGGAAATCACTTTCTCCAAATGGAGTTAGTGATGGAGCAATAGAGGCAACGGTCTCAACAATGGGTAGAGAAGAAGAACCACTTTTACAAGCGTCTTTGAAATGTTCTTCATAAGCCTCATCAAGAACGTCAATGAAATCAACACTCTCGTTTTCAGAAGGCTGCTTAGAAAGTTTACCCATGTTGAATACGATTTTATCGTCACCAACTCTCATGATTAATTCGCCCGCGGCTACATCAATGAGAGTGCGACCGGTCCTCAAGAATGGACGTCCAACGATTAATGGAACACGGGGATCCATCTCGTAGTCAACGACAACAAAATCCGCCGGAAAGGTGAATTTGTCGACACCGACGAAGACGTCTTCGGCTATCCCCACCGGATAAGCAACCGTACGGTTAGCTAATTCCAAAGTCATTCGTGTGGGGACTAGCTCGGGTAGAGATAATTGTTTCCAAATGCTTAAAGGCATTAAGTTTATATTAGCACCTAGATCGGCTAGGGCCATACAATTCTCTACCCCGGGGAAGTTGCAAGGAATGAGGAAACGACCCGGATCACCAAGTTTGGTTGGTAATTTCCTTAAGAGCACTGCAGAGCAATTCTCATTAAGTTGGGTCTGCGCGATATCAAGGAGTTTCTCCTTATCACTGAGAAGATCTTTAAACATTTTCGCATACTTCGGCATGTGAGCGAGAGCCTCGGCAAAAGAGATGTTGAAATTTAATTGTTTAAACATTTTAAGAAAGTTAGAAACCTGAATATCATCCTTATTCTTCAACTTCTCTTTCCTCAACCTTGAGGGATAAGGTATATTGGGTTGAGATGAAGGCTTTGAAATGGAATTCTCACTCACATCATTGGGTGGTGGAGGGGTGGATGTTGAAGGTGGAGGAACTGGAGAAGGGGACTCGTTTTCCTTTCTCACAATCACCGGTGTAGGTGTAGGAATCTCGGGTTCCTTTAAACCTTTGCCACTTCGGGTGGTGATTGCTTTCATCTCCCCTCTTAGATTAGCAATGGTGTTACTCGGAAGAGAACCCGAACCAGAGGCTTGATTATTTGGGAAAAAACTAGCCATCATATCCCTTAAGTTATTCGTTTGATTGCTCATAGAGTTTCTCATATCGGCTTGAAGAGAATTCCCTTGTTTTGCCATGTCATTCCTTAGCTCAGCTCGAATATTGTTCCCTTGCTTTGCCATGTCACCCTTCAAGTTAATGAATTGGCTTTGAGGATTCGTCACCATCTCTTTATTGGTCCTCATGTAAGCTTCGAGGTCTTGGTTCAATGACGTGGGTTGATTGAGAGGTGGGGCTTGGTAAGCTGAATTATTTCCTTGAGGTGGATATGGGTTTCTTTGGGATTGATACTGATTGGTAGCTCGAGGTTGGATTTGATTGTTGCGGTTGAAATTGTTTTGGTTTTGGTTTTGAGGAGAAAAACCGGTTGGAGATAGATAGTTGTTGGAACGATAACTTAGCAAATTACGGTCTCCTTGAGGACGTGCTTGGTAGCCTCATGTAGAAAAGTTACCGTTAGAGGCATACACATTTTCCGGATTATCAAGAGTAGAAGGACAATCGGTGTATGAATGAGAACCCCCGCAAATCTCACAAGAAGTTGCTACAGCTTTAGCTTGTTGAAATTGGTTTGTAGCCATGGTTAAGAATTTTTTGTTCATTTCAGCTATTTGGCGAGTAAGTTCGGTTATCTCTGAGTTGGATGATGTAGAAGAAACATTGGCCCTCTGGTTATTCCTTGAAGATGCAGATGAATCCCAATTTTTGTGGTGAGTGGTCATGTTCTCTATCAGCTCTCTACACTCCTCAGGTCTTCTCTTCATGAATGTACCACCGGCGGCAGCATTAATCGTATCACGATCACGAAAAGTTAGACCATTATAGAAAGTATCAATTAAAGTAACGGGGAGCATGTTATGGTTTGGACAACGGTTGATCTAGACATTATAGCGTTCCTAAGCATCGAAAAGCGACTCATCAGGTTCTTGTGTGAATCCACTAATTTGGTTGCGAAGACTAGTGACCATGGATGGTGGAAAGTAGCGCGACAAAATTTTTTGAGTCATGTCATTCCATGTTTGAATTGAATTTTTGGGAAGACGATCAAACCATTTTTCGGCATGGTGGGATAAAGTGTGTGGAAAGAGGTGAAGGCGAAGAAAATCCATGGAAGCACCGGGTAGTTTCATGCTTTGAGTGACGGTAATGAACTTGTCGAGATGTTTGTTGGCATCATCATCCGGTAATCCGCGAAACGGGCAAGCGTTTTGAACTTGCTGGATCATGTGATGCTTTAACGAAAATTCAGGAGCCGTGATTTGCATCGGCGCAATCGGTCCTCCGCGTCCGTTCATTGTTGGCTGACAAAGCACCTCCATTGTTCGTAAGTCGGGTGGGGGAACATTGTTGTTGTTGTTATTGTTATTCAAATTGGGGTGGGGTGGGTTGTTATTATTGTTATGCACACCGGCCATATCTATGTCTCTAAGAGTCTCAGGCTCAGGATAAGACGTAGATCGAGTACGCATACACTAGAAGGAAATAAAATATTTTTGATTTTTTATCTTTTTATTGTTCTTTTGGATTTTTGAAAATTTTATATTTTTTAGGATTTTTGAAAAATTTTGTGCTTAAAAATAACGTTCCTAAAAGAACGGATCCCAGAATCCAATTTCTCACTAAAAACCGTTAATCTTTACGAAAAGAGCCGGCAGCGGCGCCATTTAATACATGACTTTTTGCTTAGCATGTGTGTACTCGATATCGTTCTCGGTATCTAATCGAATTGATCACGGTTAATGGTGGAATAGTCGGTAATGGTCATTAAAAGGGGAAGTTGATTTTCTATTCTATTAGAAAGGGTAAGTGCAAAACGTAATTAAAATAAGCTAAAAGCAAATCTAGAAAAACTAAATTAAAGCTTTGAAAATTAACCTAAAAATTACTAGAAAAATACTTGGTAAAAATGGAGATTTCGGGAAGCGTGCAATTTTTGGAAATTAAAACGTAAATGATTAAAAACTTGAAAACTTGGTAAAAATAAACTAAGATGAAACTTGTTTAAAATAATTCTAAGTTAAAATGGCGGGAAAAGTTAAAAACTAAGAAAAATAAATCAAAAGCCAAAATCAGATCACAATGCGATCGTACTCAGATCGCAATACGATCGTGACCACCGATCGCACTCACGATCGTAGCATGGGGTCAAATCGCACTCAGTGCGATGGGAAAGAGTGATCGTACTCACAGATCGCAACCACGATCACAACAAGTGGATCGTGGTCTCTGATCGTGGTCTGTGATCGTAACACAATGATCACAATCTATGCGATCGAACTCAAGGATCGTGACACGATCGCACCACAGATCGCAATATGTGATCGTGGTGTGGATCGTAGCCAGAGAAAGAAGTGAAGATCGCACTCAATGCGATCGAAGCCAAGGATCGTAACCAAGTAAAACCCTTCTAAGATTGTAATGGCGTCCAAAGAGTAACTAAGCTTAAACGAATAAGCAGTTAATCCAATAAGCACTTACCAACTTTTAGACAAGGATAAATAAGCACAAATGCGAAACCTTTTGGAATACTAAGCACGTGAACTTAATAATCCGAATTTTAAAACGTTAAAACTTTTAGGAAAGCTTAAAAGTGAACAAGCTAAACTTACAAATAAGCCAATAAGCACAAAGAGCTTATAGCTTATACGTATAAGAGCTTATGTAGGAATAAAAAGATGAACTTTTTAATCACTTAAACATCAAAATCAATCACGGATCATAAATATTTCGGATCAAATGTAAACCAAAATCAAGAAATGTACAAAGAGATTAAAGAACAAAAAGCTTAACTTGAACTTGTGATTAATGAAATCCAAATACAAGGATGATTAAAATTAAACTTGAAAGATAAAAATAAAGAAAAGAAGAAACTTAGTGAGAGAAAGTTTGAAACTTTCTCTCTCTAAAAACTAGAAAGGAAAATGAAAAATGAAAAACTAGCTAACTACTAACACCCTCCTAATGTGTCATTAGGAGGGTATATATAGGGAGTGGGGAGTGCATGTGTGCTTCCTTCTTTCTTTCTTCTCGACTCGATTCGATTAAATCCTTTGTCTTTCTCGACGTCGTCTCGGGATTTGTCGATGTAAATTGAACTTGTCTTGTAATTTTCTTCTTTAATTAGACTTGAGTTCTTCGACTTAATTAAACTTCCGTCTTTAGACTTTTTCTTCGATAAATCTTCAGAATAGGCCTTGGACTTTCGTTCTTTTTGCACTCTTGATCTTTTGACTTCGTCTTTTCTCGTTTTCTTCGATAAAAGCCCGTGAAAGCCCGTGTTTTCTTCCTTTTTCGTCTTATGGTCCTAAAACACAATAAAAACACAAACCACGCATAATTCCGACTTTTACGACATAAAATACACGTTTTGGTCTTGTTATTATTGGAAATAAGTGGTAAAAGGATAAGTGCTTTCACACTTATTAATAGTACTCGTGTCCTAGCTGATGAGGAGCATCCCCTTGAGTAATTGTTTGATGACAACCCATGTAGGATGTTTGTTGCAAATAGACATCCTTATTATTACTCTGAAGTTTCCGAAAAGTCGAAATTACAGCTCCATCAAGTCCCTAATAGAGTCAACAATAATCAAGCTTCTGCAATAGATGAAACATACAATCTTTGATTTCATATATTACAATACCAAAAATACTTTGTGATAAACAATCTAAATGTTTGTCAGCCAATTGTAGTTAGGAAATTGATAGTAAGTAGCGACTATCTTAGCAATCACATTCTTTTTCAATACTATTTAATAATTACACATGATTGTGGATAAGTGATAAATAGTATACAATAGTTACAAACTAGGCTTTGGTGTACTATTAGCATATGTTACACAATCAGATAAAACTACAGTTAAGGAATTGATATTTTATATATCGCTCATGTATGAGTCACAGTGACTCATACATGAGCCACAAACTAAATCTAGCACAAAACTATGATTTTGTTACAAAGATATTACCTACATTGACAACTATATTTTCAGAAACATCGGCATCCGCAACTACATCTTCATTAACATCGCCATCAATCTGACTCGTATATGAGTCACAGTGACTGACACATGAGTCACTGTGACTCATATATGAGTCACCATGATTTTGTTACAAATGAAGCTATATTATTACTCGCATAACAAAAAGACTTACATATGTATAGTTTCATATACGAGTCACCGTGACTCATATATGAGTCATAGCGACTCATATATGAGTCACACTCATATATGAGTCACGGTGACTCATGTATGAGTCACAGCGACTCATATACGAGTCATAATCACAGTTCAGTAATTATAAGTCTTACTTCTGTATTCAGTTTATCGTCTACAATAATCGACCATACTTCAATAAAAATGCTCATTCATAAATTAGAACTTGTTAAATCACATGTACTTTCATTGTGTTATTTCATCAAACACATGGTGTGCATCATATATCATAACATGTGATTTACCTATATTATTACCTGGAAATTGTGGACATGTTGTGAAAGTCATCGGAGAAGTGTGTTTGTTGTGGAAGTCACCAGAAAATGGTGGTTTTGTGTGCATCTCGCCGGAAAAGGGTTGTTTGATGTGGAGATTGCGGGAAGAAGGTGGGTTTGTTGTGGTGTTCGCGGGAAGAAGGTGGGTTTGTGGTGGTGGTCGTCGGAAAAAGGTGGGAGATGGGTTTGTTGTGGTGGTCGTCGGTGAGGTGTTGTGCAGTGGATACCGATCTATTTTTTTAATTTTATGTGTGTGTGAAAAATAGGGAGGTTTAGTTGGGAGAATGATTTAACCACAACCCTTGGATGAATGTAAGATGGATGGTTTACATTGATTCATCAAGACTATGATAAATATCGGGTGTGAAGGATCTCTTCCCTTATTTAGTTAGGTTTTTCACTTAGATATCCGAAATTTTGGATATGTGTTTACAATTCACATATCCGAAATTTCGGTTTTATAATAGACCCATTATTCGGTGGTTTTTCGATTTTGTTGCTCTCTCTTAGTTTTGATTTGATGGTAAATAAACTTATTTGTGTAACATATCAGTAAATTGTGTGATACAAATTTTGAGACTAAGTTCATTTTGAAAAAATCGGAACTTTTTATAAAAATTTACATTACGCAATCGACAGTTATCGGGTTTCCGAAAACCCCTTAGTAAATTGTGTCACACACATAGAAAAAATTATTATTTACCTATGAATCAGAAAACTTCATTTTTTTTTTTGAAGTCACTTTAACAAAATTATATTCAATAAGATCACATTTTTTTTATACAGAAACATACACAATGCTGAATGCCCTTTTT
Organism: Glebionis coronaria; assembly: GCA_025667525.1. Lineage (NCBI taxonomy): Eukaryota > Viridiplantae > Streptophyta > Magnoliopsida > Asterales > Asteraceae > Glebionis > Glebionis coronaria. The sequence goes on from CM046877.1 coordinate 33,873,796, forward strand.
CTAGCTAGCTTTTAGCCTTTCAGAGTGAAAGGTGCACAAATAGGCCCAATCCAAAAATAAGTCCTGTGATCCTGTCCAATCTCCAATGCATTATCTACCTTGTTCAGCCTTACAATTTGACATATTGTTAGCCCATCACCTGACCAACATTAACATTATGTGAAGTTAGCAACTGATTTGTATAAATGTTACTGTAGTTAGTACTAACTAATTTTAAGGACTATCACCTCCCATAACATAAGCATCTCCAAGTTTAGACTCATTAGCTTATAGACATGTCTTTGATAACGGCGATTATTTCGCAAAAAGACCTCAAGATTTTCGACAAGGTTAACCGACATTGCAGGCTCTACTTGTTAAGCTTAATAACAAGATTCTAAAACCAAAATACTCATGCTTGCTTACAAGTGGATGAGGATAAGATTCTTCCTAATCATGAGAAACAATTAGTACATAATTGAGCTACCATTGTTGTATACATTCATGAACTCAACGACATTAACCAACAATCTCAAATACCATCAACAGAATAGTGTCTACTTCTTGTCTGTTCTTTGAACCATGATCAACAACAACTCATAGAAAAACCATTTAATGGTTTGGTGTTTGTTGAATTGTTGGCATTTAGTACTAAAAATCAATAGACAGACAATAAAATTATGTATTGAACACTTGTCTTTCATAGATTTAAATCATTAAATAAACAAAGATTTTGTGGTTTTTGTTAGTGTCATGTATATGCATATGGTCCTCAGAAAGTTTGAAAATTTTAAGTAGCTGAAATAACTCTAGATCATTGATCATCTTAGATGCTGTTAGTTTGTTAAGAGGCTCTGAATCTGAATCCCACATCTGAGGCGTAAATGTCTGAATCTAGTTGGATTGTAACAACACTTCTTGTTATGGAATTGAGACGTACAGATGTCTAAAACGTTATCTGCATAAGCAAGTGAAAACATTTTTTTATAAATGTTTATCGACGTGTTTCTTGCATTTTGCTAAACATGGTTTTCTGACCTTTGGCCGGCTAAGCTAATCGACGTGTTATGACATATGAGTCCACCATGCAGCACACTGACTCGGGCCAGGTAATTTCTACATAGTTTAAAGGCAATGACGACGATTTGGATAAGCCCGAGTAAACGTGTAGTAAGATTATACTAATGATATAAACAACTGTATATGCAACTAGGAATCAAATTTTTCTTGATTGAATCCCTAATGTGAAACCATACCAAGATCCATTCATGGGAGTTGCAATTAATTGCAAATCTCTAAGAATTATTAAAATGATGGTTGGGCATCTCAATCACATGTAGTCACCATGTTACATGCATTGCTCAAATGAAATCTGGGAGATGGTACCACAGACAAGTACAACTGCCACTTGCAGTAACAGCTTTATAATATTGCTGTACCAAAACCTAGGTCCAGGAATATTTGGTTCTCTCATGGATCTTTGTTGTATTTCTGGCACATTTGACTTCAATCATGTTACACATCACCTGTACTACTTCTTTTATTTTGGTTTTTGTCTTTTTTTTACATAAGCCTGAGTCTACTGTCGAACACGCAACGACTGTGATACTTATCTACCCAAGCTGACCCGGCTCGAGTGCTTATCGGGTCTTAAACATTAGGAAGAAAAGTATAGTCAATAAGAAAAGTTGTGACAAGCAATGAGGTATCAATTTCTCCATAGATTCCAAGTAAACTCAAACCAAAGTATAGATATTTGAAAGTTGACTTATAATGAGTCAAAGTGTAGTGTCTTTACGCGTTGCTTGAGTGACAAGGATGAGAAAGTACAAAAAAAACAGAAAGAAAAAAATGAGCTTTTGTCCTTTTTTTGGTAACCATGGTTTTCCGACCTTTTGACTGACTAATTCACGGGGTTTGAATCCACCTCCACACAGACTCAAACCAGGTAAAGCCTTTCCTTTTCAGGAGGTTGGCGTGGCCAGTACAAGGTTGTTAAAAAAGAGATTTTGTCATTCATGATTCAACTGTAAAAAGGGTAGTATCGATGAATACACATGTAACATCTACAATTTTCCTAAGTTGTATACATGTTTGAGAATTTAAACTTCAAAAAGAATGAATGAATTTCTATGTCAATATCATATTCACCCTAAAAAAATGGATTATTTCTAATCAAAAAATTTCTGTGAATGCGCCTATCTGGCTTGGGGTTGATCTTGTTCTGTAAGGTACGGTATGTGTTGAAAGCAAGCTTCGGTTCTCGAAAGAACATGGACTTGAACAAAATACCTTATTGGTGTACTTAGGATTCGAAGGAGCACTTCTTGGAGATAAATTTGCTTGTTCTAATGCCTGTGATTGCAGCTCGGGAGGGTAATCCCTTACGCAGCCAATCCGTGGTCCAGCTCCTGTGCTCCATTTGCACGAGAGCTGCCTTCCTAATTGGAAGGACTTTGTTCCTTTGTGTGAATTGATTCTGCGTAAGATGGATTTTTTAGGAACTGTTTCATCCAAATTTGGCTCGTTTTCTTCATCATCTGACATATCATGGTCTGATGGAGCGTGAACTTGGTGAGAGCTAAACGAGTCTTCTGCTGCTTCGTAGCCATCCAAGATGGTCTCGGATGTGAAATACTCGAAGGCTGCATCATCTGCCTTCTTAGTCTCTATGTCTATAAACATGTCATCTCTGTTTGGTATTCTGAGAGTACTTAATTTCCTACTAGACGACCGAGATAGCCTTGATTTCTTAGGAGATTCTAGAGTTAAACTAGGATGGCGTATCAAGACATTGGCTATATTTGAAATATGATCGTCGGCAAGCACCTCTTCGAACCCTAGGGGCTCCTTTTCGCTCACATCTTCTTCTGAAGAGTTTCTTATATGAATGCTACTACTCTGCTTGCCTAAAGATTCGTTTTCATCCTCATCTGAATCCATCTGGTGCAATAAATGAAAGAAACGTAAGTTAGTCAATAATTCATTCTACCGGATAAAAATATATGTATCAGAATATAATAGAGGCAACTATTTTACCTTGACATCAGTAGTATCCACATTGTTTTCCTGAAGAAATGAAAGAAAATCTTGAAAATTTTCTTGAGTGGGACGATAATGACCGCTGTGAGGCCAGACTGCCTTTAATACACCTTTCTCAGAAACGAGTCTCCCGGCTGCTAATGTGGCTCCTCCAGCCAAAAAACTTGAATGTTGAAACAAGCCTTTCTTTTTTATGCCAACATATAAAGTCCTTGATGTGCTAAGAACAAAAATCGACTTAGAACCCTTTGGTGCTTCTGTCGTGTCTACATACTCCCCGGTGTTTTTGTATAAAAGTTTTCCGTCCTCTATCACAACCTCATATTCCTTCCTCTCCATCTGCGGAAAAAAAATCAAAAAAATGGTCAGCAATTGTTATTGATGCTTAAAATAAAAACAGAAGAAAATTATAACGAAAAGTTGCATACCGGGCCAAGATATTTGATGCACTGCTGTTGAAGTTTCGGTCGGGGACATTTTTCAAGATTCACTTCTTTTCCTTCTCCTATATCCAACCAGTAGAAGAAGGGCTCTTTGCTTTGAGAGAGCAACCAGTTTCCATAATAGAAGTGAAGATTATGCCCATAACGATGTCGTGGATCAATCTGTATACAGAAGCGAGATGAATTTAATAAATATGGACTAAGTAACCCATATGAGCAAGAATTACTAATGATGTAAATAGTTAACATACCGCTTCGAGCCAGTGTTGCAAGGCAAGCTTTTGAGCTTTGCTATTCTTCGATAAGCCTTTTCCAACCTTGGCAGCCCTTGTTCTTGCTCTGGACCAACGTGAAATGGCCGTCTCTTGTTTGTCGAGATCAAAAAATGAAATGGAGCTTCTTTTAAGTTCAGCGAAATCTAAGAGCTTCCACCTACAAATATCACAAAGTTATATTAAGACACGAACAAATAAAAAACGCTACATAATTTAGTATTCAACGTGATTAAAAAAAACACATACCAGCTTTGTTCAATTAGTACTGCACAATCTGCAAGCTTTCGCCTAGTCCTAAAGCTTTTGTAAACTTTCTGCAGCTTTGTGGCCGCCTCATGTTTGGGGCTACCTGATTCAAGATCTTCCAACTCATCAGATCTCGTCGTTTCAACAATTTCGCTCTCTTCGACTCTATTTTCTTCTTCTGCAGGAACTTTAAAGCTAACAGATCGCTCGATTTTCATCACTTGTGAACTCATCAACTGCATTGCTTCAGGTTCAGATTCTTGGATCTTAAAACTGGCAGACACCCCCAAACTTTTAACTCCGCCATCGACTAGAATGGACTTTAGACTCGCTTCTAAATCTGTATATGCTGCGAATGGGCACGAAAATGATAACCCCATGCAAGTTCAAGTAGTTGCTTTAACTTCGAATCGCCTTCCTGTTAATCATACCATTAAATTAGTAAACCATGATTTGTAACACCTAATAAAAACAAGCAACAAACAAAATGAATTGTAATGAGCTGTGACATCACTTAACTACCCAATACCCAAAGTAATTAATCTTAAAAAACAGTAAATAAAGCTAATAATCAGTAATCACATAAAGCATTCAACACTTATGTTCTCCTAAAGTGTGCCAAAAACACAAGCATGTTCCAGGAAACCCCATTAAACAAATATATTTAAGCAAAAAAAAAACATCTTTTACATAGAAAATCAATTTTTTAACAGTCAAAAAAATGTAAGCATATTCTAGTAAAAGCTATAATACATATTTACAAACAACATATTAATGCAAAAAAAAAAAATCCTTAAAAACCAAATATTAAAACACATAAAAACTAGTCTAAAAAGTAAAAAACCAGTTCAATATACAGTAAGAGAGATGATTTGCACACTCATAAAAATTATTAAAACATTTACAAACAGATAAAAACACGTTATAAAACACAGTACAATCCTGTAATGCATGATAGCAAATAACATGTTGATAAAAAAAAAGCCATCAAGCAAATAAGATACTTATGTAAAAATATCCATGTTTTTATAAGTAAAAACCAAAATCTTGATCAGTAAAAAGGTAAACCAAAAAAAACAGCAAATGAGGCTAATGTTGTAAAAACAAAACACACCCATTACACAAAAAAAAACATGTTCCACAATACCCATGAAGCATTTAACATATTTATACATATTTTTCAAAACATTATACAATGGTAAATATGGAAAGAATGGTATACCTTGAATGTGAGTATGAACTGAATGTTTGAATGAAGAAAGTGTGTTTTGGGTGATATGTATAGAAGTGTGTGTGTGTTTGTAGTATTGTTTGATGGTGTCAAATAAAAATGTGTGTGATGTCTAATATAATGGGCAAATAAGGGTGTATTTATATAGGAAGAAGGCTTCATGCACTTTCGGTGTGTTTGGGTGTAGGTGTATATATTTAAGCTGCTTTTTGGACAGAGAAATAAGCAGTGTGTGCATGTATGTGTCACTTTTTTGTCCTATACACACGACTTTGTATTTGGTTAGTATTTTAAACCCTCCCACAAGTTTAAAACTCTCAACTCTTTTGAAGTAAACATGGGTGTAACGCGGTGAGCCTAAGGCTGAGCATAGCAGTTTCAAAATCGATTTGGATCAGATTGAACCGATCACAGTTGAACCGTATAATTTCGGTTTGGTTTTCAGTTCAGAGTTCTAGATCATTTCGATATTTGGTTCTATCGATTCAATTCGGTTCAATCTTGTTAAAAATCTCGTCGATTAGTTTAATAAGACTGGACCGGATTATTTCTGTTCGGTCTTGGTCCGGGGTTTCGGACTAGTTCGGTCCTCGGTCCAGTCCAATTCTGGGCGGTGGCCTGATGCTCAGCTCTAGCCGAGCCGAGTCGAAAATTCTCAAGTTCGAGCTCCACTCGAATACTAAGAAGGGTATGTTTGACATAAATTGTACGTTGCAAGCTATTAATTATAATTTGTAAGTTGAAAATGCAAAATTGTTAACATGAGATATCAGTTGATTTTTTTATAGTAAATATGATAAATTAACTGTTAACCAAATATTAAGATGTAAAATAACTAAAAATACATATTTAAATAAATTTCAATATGGATGAAGGGTATATTAGTAATTTACAATTTTAACAACGCTAAACAATTTAAAAAGCTTCATGAATAAACATTTCACTTAAGATCTAATTGTTAAAAATACAAGCTTGAAGTTGATGTATCCAAATGGGGCTACGTAGATTAGTTTTGAAACAAAAACCTAACAACTCCAAAAAAAACTTCGAAAAACCTTACGCCAAACAAGCCCTAAGGCTCGAGCTTGGTCGAGCTTTAAATTTCGAGCATGAAGCTTAATTCAAGCTCGATTATTTTCACATGTAAGGCTTGAACTCGATGAATACTAGGCTCGACTTGACTCGATTTGTAAAAAAAAAGTGAAGATATGTATATAAATAGGTAAATTGTAATTCAATTGAACCTCGATAAAGCTCGCGAGCTTCACGAGTCAAGTGTTTTGAAGCTCAAACTCGACTCAAAATATATTCGAGTAACTCAAAATTGAGTTTAAATAATTTAAATTGAGTCGATAGCGTACTAGTCGATTTCGAATAGCTTGAGAGTTGTCTCGTCTAGTTTACACCCTTAGATTTAGTGATGGTTTCGCCTATGTACAAGTTCTGTTGACCGAGTTTAGGTTCATCGGGTTAAATTGCACGTGAGCTAGACTTTATTAAAAGGTATGATTTATTGAATTTAGGTTCACTTGGTTCAAGTCATTCCAAAGATGAGTGGTACGAACAAGATTGTAGGAATTTTTGTTCTAATATCTGGCCAAGTCTAACTATTAAGCTCAACTAAATTGGTTTTAGAATGAAACCTCAGTTGGGCTTATATGTTAGACTTTGTAAGATGTTAGGTGAAGGATTCTAATAATTGGTATCAGAGACAAGTTGAGCTCAGTGGTGGTATGGATGGTGTTATCACGGTCGACGGTGTTAGACTTGATGAGATGATGGGTCAAGAATTCCTACAATTTGCATCACTTGTTAGACAATAATACTACCTCATACTCCATTCAAGGAAAGCTCATTCTACCAACAACCTGAAACTTGATTGAAACTTGATTGTGGAATCACTAGACCACGGGATTAACCAAGCACAAGTAGCAAATAATATATACACAAGAAACAACTGCAAAGGAATGAAAACCTAGAAATTTTAACCAAACGATTGTTAGATTTAACCTTGAATCGTTTACGAGAAAGAATAAAAAAATGCGATGTATTTAAGCATCAAGCCTTCACCTTCTTTTATAAGGCAGGGGGTTCGATTCTCTAGTATTAGTCGACTAGGGATTAGACTTAAGTATATACTATTACATAAGGAAACTTACTATACAATGACTTAATCCTAGTCTACCTTAACTTATCTTGAAAACTATATTAACAAAAATAAATTGACTAACATAGTTATAATAATTTTATATCATTTTATATCCATAAATAATGAAAACTGTATAAAATAAATTTTATTCGAATTAATCAAATCGATCCCAACTCTAATCGAGTCCTCGTTTTGTTGACGTCGTGCGTAGGATCAATGATTTCCACCGGATAAACATTTGTTATTGAACAACCATAATAAAAAAATCTAACCCAATTAACCTAACCCAAATACTTAATTGGGTTCAAAATCATATCAACTCAGATTTGTTGAGTCATGTAGTAATGATGTGGACATTCACATCAGGGTGATTTATCTTTTTTCTTATCACATTCTCATCTTTTTTTCTTATCAAGATGATCTCATTTTTTTTCTTTTTCCTTATCACATTCTTACTAAATTAGTTATGTCTAATTGTGTGTCTAACTTATATGTCACTAGCTCATTGAGTTATAAAGATATGAGTTTGATTGATGTAATCAATAAATTCTTAACACATATATTTAGACATAAAATTAGGCATAAATTTTAAACATGTCAATCATTTATCTTTAGTTATTTGTCCATTTTTTAAATAGTTAAGCTTTTCTTTACCGATTCACACTATCACACACACAACTATTTAGAGTTATTTTTGTTGGAAATAATGAAAATTAAAGTGTATGTTGGTACTTGTTTTGGTATAATTACGGACGATCAGATGAACTTATAACAAATGAAACAATATTAGGAACACAATATTTAAAAACCAAGTGCATTTAGGTAAGTGGTATTTCTGTTTACTTTGTTCATGTTATGGCTCTTTAGCCTATGTCTACACTTTAAGCAAATTGTAATTTTTAAAGATCAATTGGCATGAAACATGTACGAAAATAGGGTGCAAAACATGTGGAAAAAAGTAAATTATCACCAAGTTTTTTCCAATATTCATATTACAAGGATGAGCCTTTACTAGACATGGGTCATATATTTTTTTATAAGAATATAAAAAATAAAAGATGCAACCACTTGATGTTGATATTTAATGATACTATAGTACTAGTATATGGTAAAGGACATTGAAAGGTACATCTTTGATTAGTCTACACGTTAATAAGTCAATTCCAAACTATAGGAGCGGTGTTTGACTTTTACTTGGGAAAAACTATCATTTTTAACCTAGTCTTGGGAAATAAAATTCTTTTTGTCGACAAAATGATATAACTATGGTGATTAGACCGATTGAACCGTGATTCGATCGAGTGATTAGATGTCGGTTTTGATCGTAAAACCTGATTGAACCGTCGGTTAAACCGGTTGAACCGTGACCCGGTAGTTCGACCGGATCAATTAAAAAACCGGGTTTTAAAACATTGGTTTGGGTTAAGAAATAGTAAACTCGTAAAATCGCGAATCGTTAGCCAGACGATCGATCGTTTTGTAGCTTGTTTTTTGGTTTAGGTTAGATTAATTGATAATTAATCGAATTGTTATTTTCAATAAGTTTTAGATATTTTCGAGTATTTTTGTGCATTTTCGGAAAAATAAATAAAAACCCAACTTATAATAGATATAGACAACTAACATAAGTAATTAAAACATGTTTACGATGTTTTTGTCATTTTTAGTAATATCTGCGAACCATTTATCGTCTTTAAACGACGTTACTCGTGGTTGACGAACTGTATGACATATTAATCGCTCACATAAATGTTGATTGACCTTGTAGCGTCTAGGCGGCGACTAACTGGCCTTTTAAGTGTGGTTTTGCTAACACCGTAAAATAGCAACAAAATTTTTCAAATGTATCGATTTGATGCATAGCAAAGTGTTTTAGTTTTTGTAACAAATTTTCATCTTTAAATATGTTTTATGTATAGACTTCTACACTTATAGTTCACGTACCATACTAATTAAGCATTCAATTAAAAATGTTTTGTTTATTTTGTTCCTAACCCATCTTTTTTTCATTATAAACAAATATTTGGCATGTATGAATTTTCAAAACAAGAACAAAAGTACAAAAGACTACGTACGTATTCAAAGTTTCAAACAAACGTGAAAGACTTTTGAGCATTCCACTAGGGCCCAATATGTATATGTAGAATACGAATAAGACTTCGAATTCGTTTGTATTTTATTGATCATTTTGTCCCCTATATATGCCGTCGTAAAAGAGACATGAGAATGTAAGAGTTGAAATTTTCATCAAACTTGTTCCCAACGTAAGATTATAATTATGTTTACCACTTTAGATAATGACTAGTAAGTCAGCTGTAATAATCATGAGAAATTGATTATAAGAGATGATTTAAAGCTCGTGAGTTTACAATAGCAAACCTCCAAACAAATTTATTGGTTTCACAGAGTTATATATGAATTATTATGATTGAATGTTAATCTTGAAAATATTTCAATTTCTAAAAAAGCAGTTTGCTACGTTATGTGGTAGTATTTTTGAAGTTTTCGTAACAAGAGTTTATTTGACTCGACAAATCTTTCGAAGGCGTTAAATTTTTATAAAATTGTGGCTAGGCTTTTTCTTTGGTGAAAATATAGAAGTAAGAAATCTTTTAGTTTGGTTGATTGACTTAAAAACCTTTATTTTGTAACTATGTGACGAGAACTAGTTGGAGAACAAGTTAAAGATTTAGTTGAAAAATTAGTTGGAAAACTATCTACTGAACTAATTAGAGACCTATTTGAAAAGAGTGTTGATATATTAACCTAACAAGAAGGCTAAAAAATAGACGTAATGTCACGTGGCATGTTGTGATTGGTGAAATGCAGGGGCTCACTATTTTATATATTTTCTTTCTTCATCTCAGCTTTTAATTGTGTCATTTGTTTTAATCATGCGATTAGGCCTCTTTTTAGGCATACGAATTAGGTCTTTCTATCATTTTTCATTTGAAAAACTTGTTAAAAATCTAAGGTTGGGCGCAACGCACCTAAAAAGACTCGGTCGAGTCTCGGTCGCGACCGAGTCGTCGCGTTGCGACGATTCGGTCGCCGGTCTCAATCCAGCCCAATCCGACCCTAGTCCCGACCTAGTTTTGAATGTGTGTTGGTTTTGAAAAAAAAACGGTAACTTTTGATTTTTTTTAAAAATTTCAAACGGATCTATTTTTAAAATTTTCTATAAATACCCTATTTTTATTACCAATTATCACAAAAAATAACACACAAAATCTCCAAAAATGTCTTATGAATTGTTTTTTGCCGACTCTTCCGACGACGAAAAAGAAGTTACTAGTGAGTTAGAAGCTTTTACGCAAGCTTGCGCACAGGCTTATGAAGCATCTCGCCCCAAAAAACGGGCGTATATATATAGAGATTATCAGGGTGCACATAATCGTCTAGTAGATGCGTATTTTACTGAAGGTCCGCAATATGTTGCAGAGACATTTCGTGATCGATTCCGAATGGATCGCGATTTATTCTTACAAATTGTTGACGATTTGAAAAATAATTATTCTTATTTTCGAAACTCAACGGATGCTTTGAATCGAGAATGTCTTTCGCCCTTGCTGAAGTGCACATCCGCTATTCGTCAATTGGCGTACGGAGCCGTGCCTGATTCTCTAGACGAATATTTGCAAATGGGTGCGACAACAGCACGACAGTGTCTTCGACGGTTTTGTACCGGCATAATGCAATTATATGGTACAGAGTACTTGCGAAAGCCTACTTATACTGACATGGAGAAACTTTATGCTCATCACGAAGAAAAACACGGGTTTCCTGGGATGCTAGGAAGTATCGATTGTACACATTGGCCGTGGGAGAATTGTCCCGTTGCTTATAAAGCTCAACGGGGATTCGTGGAAAGCACCTGAACTGGGATTCGTGGCTAACAACGTGCATTATCGTCGAGGATACTATCTTACTGATGGGATATATCCGCAATGGTCGGTTCTTATTAAATCTATACAAGATCCGCCGACAAATGATCAGAAACGAAGATTGTATAAAACGAAGCACGAAGCAGCAAGAAAAGATGTTGAGCGAGCTTGCGGTGTATTGAAAACAAAATGGAAGATGATTGATATCCCGGCCCGAGGATTGTCAAAAAGTCGACTATCAGATATAATGTACACGTGTATCATATTACACAATATGGTTATTAAACATAGGGGGCGATATCACCCATTTATCATCAAGTAGAAGAACATGCTGATAACGATCCGATAAATACCCATGAAGAAAGGCTACAAATTACTCAGCAAATAGTCGACCCACATCTACATCTCAACCTAAAAGCCGATCTAGTGGAACACATTTGGAATAATCGCAATGGATAATGGCGATATCACCCATTTAATGTTTAATGTTTTTTAATTTCGAATAATTGTGTAATGTTTTTTTAAATAAATGTAATGTTTTTTATTAAATTTATTGTGTTTTAAATTTTTATTTTTTTTTTCAACTAGGTCGCACTAGGTCGTCGGGTTGTGGCAAATAGGTCGCACTAGGTCGCCGGCCGAAAAAATTAGGTCGCGACCCTCATGCATTGTGCCTAGCCTAATGGTTGGATATCTACTGATCATCAGTGGTTATCTCATTTCTTCAAGAAAACTTTCTGAAGTGAAAACCCGTGACTCGGCCTTCATGAATAAAGATTTTCCTCTTGTCTCAAGATGGTAATCAGTTATATTTTTTCCATCTCTTTTGTAGTCTTCGTAGTTAAAGCATCAGGTAGAGTTTAAAATATATTTATTTTATTTTATTTTTGCTTCTATCGTCTATTAGTTGCAATTTTTTTTTATAATATATAATCTTCGCCTTGTCGTTCAAAAAAAAAATCTACCTACATTTTCTTTCAAAATAAAAACAAGTATAAAACATAATTTTCTTACAACTTCCAAATACACGATCAAATACACTCTTTGTATAAATTGTTAGATTATAGATTATAAGATTAATATTGCAAGTGTTGACATCGATAAGCATGCATGCACACGTTGAAATCGGTATGCAAAATCCATACACACATGCACACGCTATATGAACAACTAAAGAAAACATGTTTGCATGTTTTTTCGCATTTGAATACACTTTTCAAGTTTGAATGCATCTCAAAAGCTAGATTTGTACACTTAAAACCTTTGAACACTTTTTTGAATATCAAGTCACTGCTTACATGTCAAATGAATATTGAATAATTCATTGCTTTTGGATTTGGAATATAAGTATTTTTGGGTAAGTCAAAAAGCCAACCCTAATGCCAAAAAAGATAGTAGTACTACTAGTATAATTTTATAAAGAAAATAAAGTGAAAGAGAGTGGTTTGATGTGTACGGAAAGAGACAAGTAGATAGAAAAAAGCATATCACATTATTAAAAATTGTGATAATTAACTATCTACATCAACTAAATTAAAACTAATTAAGCATGGAGTTTTATTTAATGACATGTTTGTTGTTATATGTCTATGTCATAGAAATTAAGTGCTTTCTATGATATAACCTAGTGATTTGTTTTTATTAGAACAAGAAGTACGTGTCTATAACATGAACCAGTATTTGTAGATAAATTAAACTAGTTTTAGTATATAAGAAGTTGGTAAATCTACCAATTTATGTAATATAGTTAATTATAAGATCTTTTTTGTAAGATTATGTAATGAACAAGCAACTCTCAATCAGATTAAACAATGGCATTTCATCGCTTCTTTGTTTTTAAGTCGATTTGGTTGGACCATTTTTCGATTTGTGTGTGACGCGTCATGCTAATGTTCTCTGTATCGTTTCAATTTTATTGGATGTCTCCGAAGAGACGTGTTGATCTTTTTAAAGAAACGAGTAGCATTACCAGATGCTATTGGGAAATTAATCAATGCATGCTTTGAAGAAAGGGTTTTTCTAACATGTGCCCTCATGCACATGTTAAGTTATATTTATTACACACTAACTTTCCTTTTATATAAAAAAATACATTAAATTCACATTAAATATAATTAATATTCACCATAAATAAATAACAATTTGTATTTAATATACTCAAACTTCACTTTTAAATAAACACAAATATGTGCATTGAGGGCACATGTTAGAAATTTCTTTCAAGAAAAAATAGCTGTGTTTACCTGTGTACGTTTTGTACTTTGTGGTTATGATATGATAATGATCACTTTTGATTTCTTTGCATTTATTGGTTCAACACATACTTTTTTGTTATTTTGACCAATTTGCTGGCAAAAGTTAAATCAATCCCAGCTAATATTACCTTCTATTCACACTGCTTCACGCTTAAAAAAGTGATTAAAGAAAATGAAAAAGTTTAGTGCAGAATGGAAATAATTTGAAAGATAAATAACATAAAATGAAATAAATTCCGCTAGTAACACTCGTAGGATTGTTGTTAGCAACTTCTAAAAAAATCAATTATTATTTTTTTAACATTTAAAAGAATATAAAAAAAGGAAAAAAGTCTCAAATGAGGCAATTGTGAGCCATACATGTTTAGTATCAAGGTTTTAAGTGTTCTACTATATATGGTGGTCATAAATACATGTCCCATTTTAGACAAAGATATTAGTTAGTGTGCATGTTAGTGTACAAATATGTTTCTGAGAATCGACTATCGAATTAAGTACTCTATAAGAAAATTTAAGTTCTTGGATGCCCTGGTCACACTTGTTGATCAGCAGGACCGTTATTAGGGAGTGCAAGAGACACTAGTACAAAAAAGTTCATAGAGACTGGTCCAAAAAGACAATGGAGACTGGTTTTGTTGGACGTCTCTATGTGGAGGATCTCCTTGCTCGAAACATAAAGAGACTGGTTTTTAAACCAGTCTCTATTAAAAGAATGGACACTGGTTATCTTCATAAAAACAAGTCTCTTTAGAGATTGGTCTCCATGCTAATCTCCAGAAAGCAGTCTTTTTAATAGCATCTAACCAGTCTTTTTATCGAGTAAAAAGTGTTTTTTCTAAAAACCAGTCTCTTTTTAATTAATTTTTTAAAAAAAAAATAAAATTTTTATTAAATTCCAAATTTTACAAATTTAACCCTCTATAATGAAATAATGTAAATACAAGAATTCCATAAAAAAACTAAATTAAAGGACTTGAGTTGTCATAAACAACAAATGTATGTAAATAAAGATATTAATTGGAAGGATTAAATTTGTCAAATACATATAAGATGATTCACAGATCTTTTGCTAAACTAATATTTCCACTTGAAATCATCTCTTTATTCAACTGCTAAAAACTAATCAAATTTCATCAACTCATTAACTGTATGCATAAGCCTAACTAACCTAAACTATATTAACAGCTTATCTGACTAATGAAGGAAATAAAAGACTTAACCTAAACTATACTAACATCAGACGTCCCAACACACCCAAAATTAATAATCAACAAACCAAACACCCTTTTAGAACTTTCTGTAAACCCAAGCCTCCTTTATATCTCGTCTGCAGTCCCAGACACTCCCTTATGACCCTTCTACTATCCCAAACGCACCCTTAATATCTTGCTGCAGACCCAAACGCCCCATTATGTTCTACCATTAATCCCAAACACACCCTGCTGATGATTTTACCTTAACCAACATGCCATTTGCCTCGATCTACTATACTAAACGTGCTCATTGCGTTATAATCAGAAGCAAACACCTTCTGCGATATTTATAATCCGAACCAAACACTCCCGATAGGTGTTTTGCTGCTGTCCCGAACACAACCCTATGTGGGTTTCTATTATGTCACGGATATGATGATCGTCTGATGCTTGTTGACCACGGCTGGTCATAGTGGCGGCGTGGTGTTGTGTAGTGAAGAGATTGAGTTTTCTAAGGCAAAACAGGCACAACCATTTCGAACATACCTGCTCATACGAGCTTTCAGAAAACATCTTTTTGTCTCATGTCTCGGTATGCCATAAGCCTTACACAAACTAGTGATATTTTTTAGGCTAATATGTCTGCAGCTTGTCTATACCTCGTAGGTGAAGATATGCCACAGTGTCGTCTCATCAACCAGATGAACATGAAGGTCGATTAACAGATTAATGTTACCGATTGTGTGGACTTGGAGATCTTTCAAAATTGCACTCGCAAGAATGACTACTAAGTACAAACTGTCTTGCAACGGCATATAAAAGAAAAAAAAATTGAGTGGTTGTTTTATCGGTTGGTGGCTGTGTGAGGAATAGATCGAGATGGCAGCGGCGGCTGCAAACTGGTGGTGGTAGTTATCATTATTGGTGGCGGTCTGGTGGAAATGGAGGATGGATGACTGATCTAGATGGTGGATCTTGATCAAACGGCGCCGAAAAATATACTTTGATAGAAAATATGATGAAAACCCATTTTATTATATATACTTTGATAGAAAATACGGCGCCGGAAAAATATTCAGTGGATCTAGAGTGTGTGTTTTATTGTGTACTAGGGTTTTATGATAGAAAATAGGAACAACCCCTATTATTTTATTATATATACATTCTTAAAGTTTTAAAAATCAAATGTAAAGAGTTATTAGTTTAGGGTAGTTACTGTAAATATTACTACAAGGACTTAAAACGAAAATTTTGTTAAATAACAGTTCGGGACTCGTTTAAGCTAGTTATCGATCGATTCAATAAACAAAAATTTCACCATTGCGTTTAGAGTTTTTTTTCCACGAAAAATATTATTTATACGACAAGAAATTCATAAATCGCTTATAATTACATTTAAAAGTAAATTATCTACCGGGTTTCTCGAACAAGTTTAGTTTCAATGAAAAAAAAACTTCAACATGATTATTCGCGTCTTTAACAAACGTTTTTTATATATAAAAAATAATTTAATAAATCATTTTATTAAATATCTCGTGAAAATTAAATATAAATTTTAATTTTTACTGTGTCGGTACGCAGACTGGGCCATTTTTCAGCTTTTGCGAAATATGTCTCGTTTCTAAACTCAATAAGTTTAGTATCGCTCAAAAATGAATTTTGAATAATAATTAATATAATTTATTACTATTTAAAGCATGAAAAATTCTCGGGTGTTACATGTGTTAATTATAATCACATATATACTTTATAAAGTCTAAAACGTAATATGTTATAAAAACAAGTATGCACCGTTTAGTCCTTATGATTTTAAGTTTAAAAAAAATTAACCACAATCTATTAAAATAAAACAAGACTAATTTTTTAGAAACCAATGTCTTAAAATGTGTAAAAACATTGGTTTTTTTTATAAAAAATGGTATCCATAAAACAAACACCTAGAGACATGTTGTTACGTAAAAACCAGTGTCTTTACTTTTATAAAAGAGACTGGTTGCATTTTAAAAACCGGTTTCTTTAGAATTCACATTATGGAGACTGGTTTTTTTTTTCAAGAAAACCAGTTTTGATGCATTCCCTTCCCACCATTTTTTGTCATAGAGACATGTTTTTTCATAACCAGTCTTTTTAAGGGGGTCTCTTTAGCCTTTTGTGTAGTAGTGAGATGTCGTTAGACAGGGTCATCACTTGATAAAGGCCACCAAATTTCATGTCGTTCTACTAATATACATATAGACAATATGAGGATCAAGTTTAATTAGTTCATGTGTTACTCATATATGTGTATTTTGTGTGTGTGTTTAAGAGCCTCTTAATATAGATGGCACGAGATCATCAAAATTAATGAGACGACCTTGTCGATCACTTCCAAACATATACTTATATTGGTCGTCACCTCCAACACTACCACATTGGAAAACACTTGTATCGTATTGTAGATAGACATGTTTTACTCGGGGACAGAATTAAGGTTCTCGCGAGTGCTCAAGACATTTATGCGATTTTTTATGTATTGTTAATTTTTGAAGAAAACGTTAATTTTTTCTAAACGCATCCTACCAATCAGATGTGTTTTAGCCTCCATTTTAATTCATTTTTGACATCCATCATATTATGGTTCAACAAAATGTGTACACTCTGTCATATTTTATTTTGACTTCGTTTCTGATTTTACTATGCCTCGAAATAATAGGTTTCTGGTTAATTAAGAGAGTTTTACTAGAAAATAAATTAGTTGACCAGAACTCTAGTACAGTAATTTTTAACAAATTTTTTTGATCAATGCTCACTGAGCAGATGTTAATATGCAATAAATTACAAATTTTATTTATTAACATTAAAAAGTCTTAAATACATAGTAAAACTTAAAGAAAATCATGTTTAAATATAAGTAACTATTAAAAACTAATTAAAGAGATTGATATTTGTCATTTGGTGTTGGCCAAGTGTCGAGTTAAGCACAACATGCATCATTTATCTAAATTAGATGATTACTCGTGCATAATAACAATGTTGTATAACTAATGTAGCATGTTTATAATTTTATTCGGTTAAACTTGTTACTTTTAGCCATTTTATGTAGACTTTTTTTTGCCATTGTAACACTAAACATTTAAATTCATGCTATTGTATGTAGTCTGTGATTATTTGTCATACAAAATTACCATTTTACCCTTTAAAATTACCATTTGTCATAAACTACATAGAATATCACGAATTCAAAGATTTAGCGTCACAATGACAAAAAAAAGTAGTCTACATACAATACCAAATAATAACAAGTTTAAAACATTTTTTTGGCAATTAACCCTTTTCCATTTATATAAAAGGGGATGTTATAATTATGGGAGATTTCAATGAGGTTCTAGTTAAATCAGATAGGTTCGGGTTTGTTTTTAATGAACAAGGGTCTCAGTTGTTTAACAGTTTTATTGTGGATTCGGGGTTGATTGAAGTTCCTCTTGGTGGAGCTCAATTTACCTAGAGTCTTAAGTCCGCGAAAAAGATGTGTAAATTAGATAGATTTTTGGTATCGAAAAATTTAATGGTGGATTGTCCTCACTTATCGACTATTACATTGGAAAGATATTTATCAGATCATAGTCAAATCTTATTACGGGAGAAACATGTCGATTATGGTCCCACACCATTTAGGTTTTTTCATTACTGGTTTGAGGTGAAGGGTTTCGATAAAGTAGTTGAAGAAGCCTGGAATAACAGTCAGGTAGTGGGTACTAATGATATGAATAAATTGTTGGGTTAACTTAGACACCTCAAGGCCCATATACGAGAATGGAATAAAGAGAGCAAGGCGGCCAGAAACAACATGAAAGAGAAATATAAGAAAGAATTGAAGGGGTGGATATGCGGATTGACAGTGGAGGAGTGGAGGAGGTATTGATGATATTCTTTAGATTAGATCTGAGCTTCTGGTTCATATTCAAAGGTGTGAGCAGATCGAAGCAAAGGAAATGGCTCAAAAAGCGAAAATCAAATGGGTTGTAGAAGGAGATGAAAACTCCAAAAATTTTCATGGCTAAACAAAAAACGTAACATATTAAATATTCGGGGTGTTATGGCGATTAGGGAATGGATTGAAGATCTAACAGGGGTTAAAAAAGAGTTTCTTGATCACTTCAGTAAAAGGTTTTGTAAACCTATGGATAGACGTACGAACATCATTATGGACTTTCCGAATCGGCTTAAAGAGGATCAGGCATTTGCGTTGGAAGTAGAAGCAACAAATGATGAAATTAAGAAAGCTGTTTGGGAGTGTGGTACATATAAAGCGTCGGGCCCTGATGGCTTTACGTTTGGGTTCTTTCATCATTTTTGGTATTTAGTGGAAAAGGAGGTAATTGATGCGGTTAAGTACTTTTTCAATCATACTGATTTATGTAACGGGTGTAATTATTCATTCATTGCCTTGATTCCTAAAATTTCGGATGCGAAATACGTTAAAGCTTTTAGAACTATAAGTCTAATTGGGTGCATTTATAAAATCATCACAAAGATTTTGACAAATCGTCTTGTTTGTGTTTTGGGTGGTTTAGTTAACGAGGTGAAATCGGCTTTTGTTGCTAATAGACATATATTAGACGGCCCCTTTATGCTTAATGAGATTATGAATTGGTGTAAGGCCAAAACAAACTCTTATTTTTAAGGTGGATTTTGAGAAAGCTTATGATTCGGTTCGCTGGGATTTTCTGGACAAGGTTCTACAAAAATTTGGTTTTGATATTAAATGGAAAAAATGGATTCAAGTTTGTCTTCAAACGTCGAGAGGGTCTATAATGATGAACGGTAGCCCCACGGAGGAGTTTAAATTCGGTAAGGGTTTGAAACAGGGCGATCCGTTGTCGCCATTTTTATATATTTTAATAATAGAAAGCTTACACCTGTCTTTTCAGCGGGTTATAGACGCACGTCTTCCTAAGGTGTCACATTGCAAGATACGGTAAATATATCACACTTATTTTACGCGGACGATGTAGTTTTTATTGGGGTTTGGAATGAGTAGAACTTATCTACTTTAAAGCATGTATTGGAGTGTTTCTACAGGGCGTCGGGTCTTAAAATAAACATGTGCAAAAGCAAGATCTTGGGTATTAATGAAGATACTGTGAATATTGAGCAAGTAGCGGGCAAACTAGGGTGCCAAATTATTAAAGTGCCTTTGGGGTCCATGGTGGCGGGGGGGGGGGGGGGGGTGGTAATATGAATAGACTTAACTCTTGGGACGCTGTGGTGGATAAGGTGAAGAACCGTTTCTCTAAATGGAAGATGACGATGTTGTCAAGGCGAATTTTTAAGGTTCCTTCAGGTATTCTTCATAAATTAGAATTGATTCGTAGGCAATTTTTTAATGGTCATGATTTATCGAGTAAGAAAATGTCGTGGGTCAAGTGGAAAAAAGTGGTTTCTCCTAAAGAAAAAGGAGCGGTCTTGGTGTTTCGAGTTTATATGCTTTAAATAGGGGGTTGCTATTCAAATGGGTGTGGAGGTTCTTAACTCAAGGTGAAGGGTTATGGGATAGAATGGTCAAGGCGATTCATGTAAACGATGGCAAGATTGGTAGGAATAGGTCCATGGGCTACAATTCGTGCTGGAGTATTATCATTCAAGAGATGAATGTTTTGGCGGATAAAGGTATTAACGTGATGAACCATATGCGGATCAAGCTGGGTAATAGGAATTCTACTCGATATTGGGAGGATTCTTGGCATGCAGGGGGTAAGCTAAAAGATATTTTTCCTCGCGTGTATGCACTGGAATTACGTAAATAAATTACTGCAGGAGATAAATTGAGAATTCAGAATCCGACGTCTTCTTTTCGAAGGGAACCGAGATGTGGAGCAGAGCTTGTGCAATACAGTGAGGTTGCTGGGTTGGTCCAGCAGGTCAGGATCGGTGAGGGACTAGATAGATGGATGTGGACAGCGAACAAATCAGGTGAATTCTCGATGGCTTCACTCAGGAATATTATTGATAAAAAACGGACTAACGTTGCTGATCACAGTACTAGATGGGTTTCTTATGTCCCTATTAAAGTAAACATTCACGCTTGGAAGGTTATGACAGGGTTGATGGCCACTAAGTTCGAATTATCGAGACGAGGTATTGAAATTGATTCTAATTTATGTCCAAACTGTGGTATCGTGGTAGAGATGGTTAGTCATTTGTTTATTACGTGTAGTATGGCTAAACAAGTTCGGCAGTTGATCATTAGATGGTGGGATGTCTCGGATTGTGATATTGATTCATATGATACTTGGTTAGCATGGATGGGTAATGTTTCTTTGCGTTCGAAGCTGAAAACGGTGTCTGAAGTGGGTTTTTATGTAGCGTGGTGGCTCCTTTGGTCGTATAGAAATAAAAATGTGTTCGATAGTAATGTTATTAGAAAGGATAGGTTTTTTGATGATGTTATTGCTAAAAAAATTTATTGGTGCCGGGTTATATGTAAAACCTCATTAAGTTTAAACGATTGGCTTAAAAATCCACACTTTACTTCTTTGTAAGTTTTACCTCCTTGCTAATTTTATAATAAATCGCCGTTAAAAAAAATAAAAAATCTCCCTATTTAAGGGTCCATTTAGTTTCTAGGTTTAAATAGGTTTCGCTTCACAAAATACTTGGTATTTTGCTTTTATATTTTAATTAAAAAATACATCTTATTTTTAATTAATTGATATAATAAATATTTGTATAAAATATTAATTAATTTTCTCTTTTCTACTCTTCTTATAAATCTATCCTAAACCCAAAATCAAATCTAATCTCACTTACACATCAAACCAACCCTAAATATCTAATAGACCCGTGTTGATTTTTATAAGTGTGTCATTTTATTCAAAAAAGCACTCATTTTCAAAATTTAAAGTTATAATAGCTGTTTTTAAAAAGGCTATTTGCAAATTATTTTTGTCCAAATTTAATAAAACAACAAGTAAACTCAAAAAAGTTATGACGTATTTGATTATGGATTTTTAAAAGGTTTTCTCGAAGATCAGGAAGAGGTGGCACCATGGAAACTGTTTAGAAGATGGAGGGAACTTAACTATATTATTATTTAAAATACTAATTAACATATTTAAAAATTGTTTCTTTTATGGATATTCTTTTAAGAAATAAAAAATTTGAGACTGCAAGCTGGATAGCACGCAAGTGCGAGTGGAGGAGTTATTATTTTACTATATACTTTGGATTAAATTTTGTTTTGTTCTTTATTATGCAATTTTAATATGGGTTTTTCTATCATGTGCCCTAAGGGCACATGATAAGAACACATAAGGTACACAAAAAATACACCGGGTCCCACAGAAAAGTACACAGGAATCCACAAAGTGTGAATCTCTGTGTATTTTTATGTGAGACCCGGTGTACTTTTTACCTTCTTATCATGTGCCCTTAGGGCACAAGATAGAAAAACCCTTTTAATATTAGTTTCAAAATGAATCAAAATTATCAAAATAAAATAATTATTCTTACTTATAACTAAGACAAAATTAGCTAATAAAACATGATACTTATCAATAATACTTTTAGATAAAAATATATTAGAACATAAATATGATTAGGGGTGTAATCAAGCCAAACTTTTTTCAAGCACTTCGAGGTCGAGCTCGAGCTGGCTCGATCAAGCGAAGCTTTTATCAAGCTCAAGCCCAAAAAATAGCTCGAAACTATATCAAACTCAAGCTCAAGCTTTTGATAGCTCGGCTCGAGTTCTTATCAAGCTTTTTCAAGCTCTATCAAAAATATGTTTTTATGGTGAATTTATATACAACTAATTGTTAATTTGAGTATTAACCTAATTTTAAAGGCTAATTTTATAAATTAATAATATATTTTAGAAGAACTTTTAACTCTTATTACATTTATATTTTAGTTATTTATTTTAAATGATTCTTTATTTTTGTAAATTTAATTATTACATTTACTCGGTATTTGGTGAAATAAAATATGTGTATAAATATTTTTTGTACTCTTTCTAATATTAAACGCAACGTGCCTAAATTGTGATCGAATTCACATCATGCAATGGCCTTTGAAACTTTAATCGTATTGGAGTGCAAAACACATTTTGAAACCAAGATTGTACGATGATTTTGTTATTGGTTTTATTAATGTTAAATAAATCAAATTTGTTTTAAGTAATGATTTTTTTAATACATATGTTTATTGATGAGTTTTATTATAAAAAATTAAATTTATACATATTTAAGCTTTTCAAGTCAAGATCAAGCTTTATTAAGCCAAACTTAAGCATGTATTGATAAAACTTGACAAACTATTAAGACAAGCTCAAACGTACAATTTTAGTATCAAACCAAGCTCAAGCCCTACTAAGCTTGAGCTCGGCTCAACTCGATTACACCCCTAAATATGATACCATCATAGTAATTTAGTGTGAATCTTATTAAAGTAATTCATCATATATTATTATTAATTAATACATATTTTACGAGTAATTTATAAATTGTTTTTATTTAGCTCCATGGAAGATTAAAGTAGTTACCCATCTTTATTTAATGTAGTTACCGATCTTTATATTTTAGTATAAAATCAATATGCAAAATGAGATAAGTTGTTTTGCATTTTTATTTTTTATTATATATTAAAATAAATATTCAATTTTTATTTGTTTTTAATATAATAGTGGGAACTAATTTAAAATTAAAAGATATATATGAAATTATTATTCTTGCAAATGTCTAAAGGTTGTACAAAATGACGAAGACGCTAAAATTATAAATATAACTAATAATTGATTTATCATTAGCCATATTTTACTAGTGATAAAATTATAAAATATTAAAAAATTAAAATATCATTGGTAATATTAGACGAAACCTATGTTTAAAAAATATCGCTAGTGATAGATAACCAGTTTTTGTTATATTTACAACTTTATTCATTCAATTTTTTTTATATCATTTTTGAACATCCTAACAAAATTGATTTTTCCCTGTTTTTTTTATTTTAGGTAATAAGGAAAAACTAAAATTGATTTTTTAGTATATAGCAAAAGAGTCCGGTTATTAAAGAATCTTGTATTTTGGTGGAAACCAAGGGCTCAATCTGGACCATTCATTTGGGAGGGACCAGATCAAATGATAAAAAACACGGAGGGACTAAAATTGCCAATTTATAAAAAGAAGACTGAGGGACCAAAACGTAAAATACGTTATAAATCTCACCTACCCTTCATTTCTGTAAAACAAAACACACAGATCTCCATAAACATTCTCTCTCTACATCAAACCCTCTCTACAACAAACTCTAACAAAAAATCCATAAATCTACACAAATTAACATTGCAAATCACGAAATAAACACACAAATGGAAGAAATAACCATTAAATCAACCGATCCCTGAAAAAAATCGATTAAAAACGAACCGATTCATAAGGCTGATTGGTGATGATAAGGTGTTTGATGAAACGCCTAAAAGAAGAATTGAAGTTGAAAGTGCTTTGAAATCTGATGAAGGTAGGTGGTCACAATAGCAACAGCAGATGGGTCACCCTCAGCAGTTCAGACCAACCTCGACTTCCATCCCAAATACCAACCCCGCCTTCCATCCCAATACATTGGTTAATTACTAGTGATAAAACAACAAAAATATCACTGATGATAAAATATCACCGGTGATATTACACAGTAACGTGATATTTCATTGGTTTATTACTAGTGATACTTCACTAGTGATAAAACAATAAAATATCAACGGTGATATAGTAACGTGATATTTCATTGGTTTATTACTAGTGATAAAACAATAAAAATATCACCGGTGATAAAATATCACCGATGATATTACACAGTAACGTGATATTTCATTGGTTTATTCCTAGTGATACTTCACTAGTGATAAAACAATAAAAATATCACCGGTGATAAATTATCACTGATGATATTACACAGTAACGTGATATTTCATTGGTTTATTACTAGTGATACTTCACTAGTGATAAAACAATAAAAATATCACCGGTGATAAAATATCACTGATGATATTACACAGTAACGTGTAGCGGCACTACATCCGGTGAACATCCGTCTACCTCACCAACTTTTCTCAACAACTCACGTGCTTCATAAACGTAACTGAAAGAAAAACACTCAAAACCCCTCATTCAATTGAACACCATGTCAGTTACCCCCTCCTTCTGATACAAAAGATCAATCAACAACACTTCATCATTAACATCTCCATTATCCATCTGGTCGGACGGTTGTGGTGGTTTGATGACGTGGCAGAGGCATTTGGTAGATGAGGATTACGATGATGATTATAGATGATTATGAGAAGCAAACAAGAGATCTTGAACAAAACAAGTAGAAAATCAATCACTTTTAGGGCTTTGCTACGGAGGTGATTGTGGTGGTTAGGGTTTCAGGATGGATCTGACGGTGGTGGTCAGTTGAAGAAAATGCGCAGGTGGCCGGTGGTGTGGTGATGGCGACTGTGTGAAAACACATTTCACTGTGTGAAAAAAAGGAAAGTAAAATGACCGATTAAAAAAAAGTTCTTTTTGTAATTAGACATAAAAATAGGTTTTGACAAATTAAATCTTAGATTAATCCCCACCCTTAGATCAAAGCTAAATGAAGGGTGGGGATTTGTCCCTTGGTTTCCACCAAAAAACAAAGTTCCAAAATAACTTTTCTCATAGGAGTCCAAAAAATAAAAATGCAAAATAACTTTTATTTATGAAAAATCTACTATTTACTACAATGACTTCAACTAATTACAATATTTTATAAAAGAACCGTGTGTTTTTTATGTAGCGAAGAGTTATCTTAAAATAAAGTGAGTATTTTTTGTTAATAAATTTAATTATTAGTATAAACTTTTGATATAGTGATTACTCGGTTTTGATAAAATCGTAAAAATATGAGGTGGATAAAAAAAAAAAAAAAAAAGAATGGAAAGACAACTATTTGGTACAGATTCACACGTGGATGTGGCTACTATCTGACTGCACCGACAACGCATCACTTTAATGTCACCTGCTGTCACTTTCCGTACAACTCTTTTTAATAATTTATGAATTAAATCATTTGATTATTGCTTTTTGTACCAGGTAATTAGGCTGAATTTATCAATCCTGTGTGTGAGCAACCAAATTATGAGCCAAAATTCAAATTCTCACGCGTAACTGTGGGTGAACATTTGGATCGTCAGATCGAACTGGACCCAAAAATCAAACCAGACCGACCTAAATCAGATCGAGTAAATTTAGTCTAGTCCTCGATCCGTGGTTTTAAATCATTTCGGTTTTCGGTTCGATCGATTCGATTCGGTTTGATCTTACAAAAATTCGTTTATTTTGCTTAGTTGGGATCGGATCAGATCAGAGATCGGACAAAACCGGACCGGACCGGACTATTTCGATTCGGTCTCGGTTCAAAGTTTTGGACAATCTCGGTCCTCGGTCCGATCTAATTTTAGTCAGTCCAGTCTGGTCCGGTCTGTATCCGCCGCACATACGCATAACCTTGGTGCGCGTGAGTGATCATAAAAAACATAACTTAAGGTGACATGTTCATCTTTCGTTTATATGGTGTGAGGTGGTCCAGTTTTATTATTTAACAGGATTGTGAGTGTGAGTGAGATATTTTGTGGAGTATTTTTTTTATAAAGTGAGTATTTAATAAAAGTATTATTTTGATTTGAGAGTGTTTTTTTAGTGTGTTTGATAAGATTAAAATGTAAGTGACGGTGAGGGTGAAAAATAATAGAGAGAAAGTTGATATAAGATTGACGCAAAAAGTGTTAAAATGTTTTTTATATGAGTGATAAATTCACCCTTACATTCACTAGTCATGATTTGGCATACCTACTTAAAGGCCAGTTATTTGGAGAAAAGTATCTATAAATTGGAAATACAACTTTTTATCTTGGTATATATAGTAAAAAAAATTGTATAATGAATAGTAGCTGGGAGTCGTAGTTATATCTAGTTATGAGATATGATTGTGAAAATAGTTATAATATTTTAGAAAAATGATTGATAAGCCAACTATAATATTTTATTCATCTTAAATTTATTGTCTAGTCTTTACTTTTAAAGTATTTATTTTACAGTTTTAACATTAATTATTATTAATTTTTGTATTATATAAACTTGATGAAAAATACATAATGAATTGGATTTTAAATATATTTTTATTTGGTATAAATGAATTGATAAGCTAACTATTATACGGAGTAGTAAATATAATGTATAAAATGAGTATTACGAAAAACAGACACCACACCTAAATGCTAACAAACATTAAAATTCACAACGCTTGTTACTCACTGCTCGCCGCTTCCAAACCTCTTCAACAAACACACCATGTATAAGAGTAAGAGGTATGGTGAAGGTCGAGCTTAGCGTTTTCTATCTCGTCGTTCTTCGTCATAAATTAACCCGCATGTTGGCTGTTTGACTTTTGGTTGACCAATTTTAACGCCTCCACTAACTAGTAATTTTTTTTTAACGACACTAACTAGTAAATGAATTTTCTCAAAATTTGGTTTGGGTCCGCTATGCAACCTAAAGCATTGGATACTCTTTCGTGTCATCAAGTGACGTTATGAGAAAAATACCATTACATTATCATTTTTTTCTCATGATATCAGAAAACCCCATAATATTAAAATTACCCTTCCCTTCATAACACCTGTGAGTACTCTAATTTCAAAATGTGAGGTGCAATATGATGCTCGTGTTATCAAGTGGCGTTTTCAGAAATGACTCAAGCCATGACGCAAAATATCGCTCTAAAGCTTTGCACGCGTAATGCACTCTGATAGTGAGAATTAAAGAACCGTGTCTTGGTAGCGTATGCTTGGACCCTTATTGATTTTACATATTTAAGAGTTCCAGTTCATTTGTCGACAATGTTATACATGACCCATGCAGAATTGCATATACAATTTCAATTCAAGATATTTGAAAAATAAAGTCTTATCATGATGATTATGAGGATACATTGTAATTTACACCCATATGATAATAAATTTGGTGTCGGGTCTGCTTTTTTTTTTTTGTTGTTGTTGACTTTAGGGCTTTACTGATACACTATTAAAGTGTTGTTGTATTCAATGTTTTAAAAATTGGGTTAACTCGGCCGATTGAAGTGGTAAAATCGTGAACCGCCTGAGAGACCGGGTCGAATGTGATCAAGTTTTTATTTGTTTAAAAACCGGATTGAAATATCGGTTTTTCTTTGACCCGGATTGACTCAGTTTGATAAACCTGGTCGGGTCATAAATTTTTATAAACAAATATTTCAAAAAAAATTTTAAATATTTAAAATTTTAATGATAGGTTAAAATGATAGTAATTAATGTTAGTCAAATTTAACTTAAAACATTAACTAATATTGTTTATTATGATCTATTACAAACTATAACACCAAAGTAGGACTCTTGTCTCTTCATTTGTACTCTCAATTAGATCTTTCTTTAAGATCTATATTCAATAAAATCTCAATTTTTGTCAAAAAAAAAAAAAACATAAATTAATTATTTTTCGCATACTTGTAATATAATGTCATAAAAATAAAACTAAAACCATAAGTAAAAAATACATATTTTCCATTCATTTAATTGAACGAAAAATAAGTTATAAGATAATTCAATAATACATGTTAAATATAAAAAAATATACATATATATAAAATCGGGTTGACCCGACGGTTCAACCGGTGAAACCGATTGACCCGTAAATTGGTCACTAGATCGGATAAACTAAAAAAACCGGGTTTTAAAACATCGGTTGTATTGACTATTCTGTTCACATTATGCAATGGTAAAAAGTTAGTAAAGTACTAAGTTGGTAAGGATGAAACGGTCAAAATATGTAGTTTAATGGCATAAAAAGTCACCTTTTTTGTTGAATGTAGGGTTAAGCACGGCAGACACAAAACTGACTCGGATCGGAAAATCGGATCGAACCAAACCAGACCGAGTAATTTCGGTCCGGTCCTCGGTCCATGGTTTTGGACGAATTCGGTCATCGGTCTGGTCGGTTCGATCCGGTCCGGTTCGGTCTTATCAAAATTACGTCAAATATGTCTAATAGGACCGGACCGGACTGAGGACCGAGGACCGAACCGGATCGGACCAACTCGGACCGGACCGGACTATTTCGGTCCGGGATTTCGGACCATTATGGTCTTTGGTCCGATCCAGTCTTAGCCGGTCCAGTCCAGTCCCGGACCAATGCTCAGCCCTAGTTGAATGTTACTCCACTTGGGTTACTTCAAGTGTATGCTCTTTTGAGTTGACCTTTTAAGTTTTGACTTTTGAGCTCTGTGGACTTATTTTATCTTGTGCTAGAGTCTGAAGATGGAATTTGCTCCTTTGGTTTTTACAGTTTTTTTTTTCTTATTTACAAGTAACTTTGATCTTAGAAACATACAAAGATAAAACTATGTAAACAAGATAAAATGAACAAGTAAGTAAACAAGCTAGTCACGAAGCAAAACAAACCTGACGCAACAAGCTAATCACGAAGCGAAAGAAGCTTACATCGGGCATATTTTAGTCGTCTCGCCATGACATTTAAAACTCGAGACCGACTCTAATAATTCCTAACATTTTGCTAATTTTAATTTTGTAGAAAAATTGCATTTCTAAAGAGAAGAAAAATAAATCTTTACGTATAACATAATTAAAAACCAAGGATTAAATGTATTAAGATAACATTATCTAGCTAACTTTTGACTTAAATTTCAACGAATGTGTCAATGTTGATTCTTAACGAGATAAGTTGAGAGAAAATGAATAATTAAACTTTTTTAGTGTTTAAAAACTCGAGTTGACTCGACCGGTTGAATCATGACCCGGTTGAGTGACCTGACTCCGTTTTTTAGTGAAAAACAGAGTTGAATCGTCGATTGAATCATGACCCGATAGCTTAATCGCACGTTTAAAAAACTGATTTTTAAAACATTGCTATTTTGACTAGTTTGTTTAATTTATTTTCACCAAACACCGACGCATTGCATACGGGTTGGGTAAGGTGTGACGTTAATTTCTTCGATATTGGTCCACTCGGTTTAATTTTAAAGAACTGGGTCCATTAATTCGTATACAATATAAACTTCAATCTTATCAACAACTATCAACTATGATATCATATGATACGATTTTCATGTTGACTTATGAACCATTTGTTTAACATCATCGTTACTAAAGCCAATAATAGTCGTCTTGGGTCCAATCGGTTCGGCCTGACCTACACGACGATGTGAACGAACCACATGTATCATGAGTACGTTCTTCGACGTGTTTGTCTGATAACCGAACACGGTCTTACGAAGATCTGCAAATAATATCGTGTCGTTGTACAAAGCCTCCACTAAAAAAGTATGGTGCAACATATCTTAAACTACTAGAAGCTTACAACCACAAATTCTTGTTGTCCTTATGAGTCGGCTACTAGAACGATTTTACATGTGATCATTTGTGGTGTCTTTTTTTATGACCGGTTTAAAAACTGATCCAGTTTTAAAAGAAAAAACGATTTATTCACCTCTAAAGATATATTGAAACATACTTTTAGATGCTCTTCAATTTTAGAAGATAATGTGTATATGAAACAAGTGATTTGTTTTGTACCAAAGGATCATTAAGCTTATTAACAAAGACCAAATGCACTAAATGAGCCAAGAAACAAGTGCCAAAGTTGGTTGAGCTAGAAGTTGTGATTTCTGCATTCTACTAAGTTCCAAAGGACACCTAAATGTTTAAACTTCACCAGCAAAGCACAAGATAATATATAAAAACAACAAGCAAAAAAGATAAAAATATTAGAATTGTAGGCAAAAGCTTTTTTCTTTTTTAATTTTTTATAATTAACACTGTTAACTGTAAGCTGTAAGCTGTTAACTTTAAACTGTTAACCGTTAACTGTAAACTGTTAACTGTAAGTTATAAATTATTTATTAAAAACTTGTTAACATAAATTATAAGCTATATTTTTTTAATAAAAGTGTTTGGTATATTAGTTGTTGACTGTAAAATTAAGATGTAAAATGATTTAAAATGACATGTTTAAATAAATTATAATATGATTGGAGGAAGTTAAGATTTATGTAGACCCTTAAATTAGTATAGACATATTCAACCAATCATAATCACCCATGTTTTAAAAAGCCCACTTCCCACCACTTTTTTAAAAATTAAATATCTCACAAACAATAAATCGTCAAACGAAAAAAAATACACCATTACAACGAGAATTAAATCATCTTTTTTATCGAAGGGCACATGTATACCCTTAAAACACATGTTCACCAAAATTACTAAAAACCTAAGTCAGTCCAATAATTTTTCAATAAGCCACAAAAAAAAAGCTAATGGGAATCTTTAGTTAAGACCATAAACTTGAACTTGTAATATTAGCCTGTTCAACCGCTATAATGAGCTTATTTTTGCTATATAAGTTTTAAGCTATATAAATAAACACCTAAAAGCGTGGATTTTTTGTTTGCTACATATTTTCGACGAACTTTTTTTTTCGATTTTTTTTCTTAAGTCACATATGAGAGAAATCATATATGATTCGTGATATGAATCATATATGATTTTCTGAAAATCATATATGTTTCGTGACGAATCATATATGATTCTCTAAGACGTGACTTAAGAAAAAAAATCAAAAAAAAAGTTCGTCGAAAGTATATGCATGTGCCCCTCGATAGATAGATGATTTAATTCTCGTCGCGATAATATATTTTATTTTACGTAACGATAAACGGTTTGTGAGATATTTAATATTTAAAGCATGAGTTTCTTGTTATATGATAAAAATTGGTTGTTGTGATTGGTTGATTGAGTCTATGCTAAACTAAGGGTATATGTTGAACTTTTTCCTGATTGGAGGTATATCAGGAATTTATATCTTTAACAGCTTTTAACAATTTAAAAAGCTTTATGAATTAGCTTTTTATTTAAAAGTTACTTATTTAAAATAAAAACTAAAAAAATATTGTGCTAAACAGAGTTATTAAATTATTTTTTTAAAAAAAAAGCTAACAGCTCTAAAAAACTTCAAAACAGCCGTTTACCAAACATAGCTTTTAAGCTTTTTATTTTAAACAAGTGACTATTAAATGAAAAGCCGATTCATGAAATTTTTTAAATTGTTAAAAACTGTTAAAACTGAAAATTACCGATATATCTTTCAACAATATTATAATATATTTAAATATGTTTTTTTAATCATTTTATATTTTAATATTACAGTAAATAACTAATTTATCAAACACTTTTATTGAGAAAACATACATTTTATAATTTATGTTAAAATCTTTATAATTAACAGTTTACAACTTATATTAACAGCTTACAAGATACAGGTAATTTTACCATTTAAGTTTTTAAACAAAGGCCAATTTGCACAAATGAGACAAAGAGTAAAGTTAAATAGATATGACAAACATTTGAGTTATAGAATAGAAATTGGGTTAGGAGGCCCAATAGGTTATGATTAACATTTCAAAAGTGCATTTCCAAATTAAAGGTCAAATCAAACTTATTAGAAAAATAAAAGTCAAAAGAGCAACAAAAGAAATATTATATCAATAAGCTGTTGACTTCTCACATCCATATGGCTTTAAGCTTTAGGAATATGTTAGGATTTGCATTATTTTCTTGGCTTATAATCATCGGCTTGAACTTATAGCTTATGTTCACATGTCAGTTTGATCAACTTATAAGCCGAAAAAATAGGCTTACAAGTTTGTTTAAAGTTCAAATAAGTTCATAAGCCGGGAGAATGAGCTAATGCAAAGTTATATGAGAAGCTTTTTAATTAGATGGTTGAGCTTGCTTAAAACATGTGAGACAGATTCGTGATAAATGCATGCGGACCTAAATGGGTTTTCGAAGGTTTAGGGAAAGCTGATGAATGTTTTTCGTCTAGCAAAATGAACCTGGTTCCGAAATTTTGTGTCACATAATTACATGTCTTGTTTAGTTGGTTGAGTAATACGTCAA
This sequence comes from Glebionis coronaria, assembly GCA_025667525.1. Classification (NCBI taxonomy): domain Eukaryota; kingdom Viridiplantae; phylum Streptophyta; class Magnoliopsida; order Asterales; family Asteraceae; genus Glebionis; species Glebionis coronaria. The sequence continues at coordinate 33,906,500 of CM046877.1, forward strand.
AAGGAACACATGTTTTATTAATTTGTTTGCTATTTTTAATGAAATTATACCCTTTGATGCATTTATTTTTTCTTCATACTTTAAAAAAAAAATTGCACACTCGGTATAAATTGTAAGCCATTGGTAAGGTCTTTAGTTTTCTCGCAAGAGTTCAAAAGGTTGAAACCTCGCTAGGTGGTATACAAAGTATTGCGAGAGACGGGTCAAAAATGGTCTCAAGATTAACCCGGTACGCGTGTACATTTAACGCCCTCCATTAAAGGTGAGCATTTGGACCGGACTGTACGATTTCGGTCCGGGGTTTTGGACCATTTTGGTCTTCAGTCCGGTCGGTTTGGTCCGGTCTTACAAAAAACCTTACGGTTATGTCTAATAGGACCAGACCGGACCGAGGACCTGGCCAAATGCTCAACCCTACCCTCCCTCACATTGTGAACAAGGTGGGTGGAGCCAGAAACCACCTTTTTACAGCCATGCAGTGCAGTCTTGTATTGACTACTATTTCTGGGTTGCTAAAAAGTCAAACACAGCGTGTATGCATGGTGGCATATACACTTTCAGCATGTGAATCACTAATCACCCTTTTGATTCTTTTAGTGCAACTATAGCTCCAAGCATGCTTCATGCAGATATATAAAAAACTCAAGACCACCAGATACACATATTTAATGACTCGAATGCAATGACGGCATGGCTGTCACTTTAACCCTACAACAAAAAACTACAAGAGGGCATGTCCTATCAACCTGGCGGCAAGTCATTAACTCGCCTGCAACATGAGTAGATACTCTGTATAGAGTTTTGCATCTGCATCATATTGCTTTCTAAATCAAACGATTTAACAGACCAAGCTTACAATTTTCACGAATATATGCCTCTTAGCTAAGCATTTTGTATGTGTATCTATATCTACGTACATGATGGCATGAGCGGTTTAAGTACAGATCATCTTATAAAACGTCTAGACTATATTTGTGATTTGAACCACATGTGCCTAAAAGATAACATTATAATACGACAGTACAGCAAATGTATGGGTTGTTAGAACATGATTTGAGGCATATAAGGTGACGGGCTACACAAGAGTAAGGTCAACACTATAGACCATACCTAATCCTGGCTGGCATCCCCATTAATCCCGAAGCTGAATGTAAATGTTTCCGAACAGAAAATATTTTAAAAAATGTAGCTTTGATATAACCTCTTTCATTGAATATGGGAAAACAGAATTTGAATCCACATGGTACTGTGAAAGAAAATTGTCAAGAAATTGGCGTAACTCAATGATCATACCAGCTTTTGAGTTGTATAAATGTGAAAATTAAATTGAATAATCAGACTCTTCAGAATCGGTTCTTTCAGGCTCTCCAGCATTTGCAGCCTGTGAAGTATTTGGATCTGGTGGAGGTGCTGGTGCTGCATTGTTTGTAGTGTCAGGAGCATTCCCGTCACCAGCTTCCTCTTGTTCGGTCATATCCATATGTGAAAATCAGCGTCAAGGAACTATACGGTATATAAACAATCAAAATATTATCGGAAAAGATGAATCAAGTATAGTGTTTAGCCTTCCTAAGATTTATACAGCCTATTATACAGCCTATTATAAGTATTCTCGGGTGAACTATTCATATTTAAGAAGTAAGCAGACACCTAAAGCATTTTAATACAAGTAAATCCGACATTATAAAAGGATATCAATATATTCAGCGGTTCCACCATGCATGATGTTCATCAGATCTTTCTCAACTCGCTGCACAAGTTCAGGCTGCAACAAATATATACAAATATCAGTACATATTCACAACTTTAATATACAAGAATTTTCACGAAAATACATTTAAATCAGGCTCCCTGCGAAACCTTCGTCTTCGAACATCTTTCATTGGAGGGGTAATACCATGTCGATACTCCCCGCTATCTGGAACAGGAACAGGCTCCTCACTGACTAGAACCATCTGTGACAGTATAGAGGTGTGACTCGACTAATATATGAAGCGTGTGCATCTGGAATAACCTGTAACGAAATGCAGATAAAACATACCTGGCCAACATCTGTTGTTTTGATCAGAACACTGTCGTCATAAGTTTTGTATGATTCTAAAATTGTTGGAAGGTCGAAGAGGGAAGCGGAAAACTGCTCATCGCCAATAACGAATTTACCACTCCTCCCATCCTCTACAATGTACATATAGATTAATTAAATTAACGAGTGAAGCTAAGATATTGGCCAATAAGTATGCAATAAACACATATGAGCAGAATCAGATGGTAAAAGAAACTCAAACTTGAGAGAATGTTTCGGTAGACTCCGAATGGTTATGGTTATGAATTTCATTTTTCTTACTATGACAGTTGAACCTTCGCTCCATATGCAGAAACTGGTAAATGGTGTATAAAATCATGCAAATGAAAAATACACACACGTACAAAAGTGCCAAGTGCTTTCAAATATGCGAGTAATTCCCTTCCCGATTTTATTCTAATATATCAAGTACAACTAGCCTGATAAAGACTACCTCTAACAGAATCATAATCAGATAACTGGTGCCTAAACGTTATGGACTGTTAAATAATTTTGCATCAGTCCCACTTAATATATGCTAGGCGTATTTGACAGTTTCACTAACCAGACGCTGTGTCTAAGTTGGAGCCGACGCAGCCTTATGCTAGCTCATGTGACCGCTACGCTACACATACCGGCCAGTAGAAGACGAAGGGGCAGCATAGCCCATTAGCCCTAACTCCTAAGGTCCATAAAACACTGACCGTGTACTTTTGGCAGGTTGACTCTATGTGTTTGGATCTACCAAAATCTTTTGTGCTTATTAACAACTGTTCTCGGGTTACTTTAGGGTGTCCCAACTTTAACTCAAATCTAGCAGAGTATGAAAATAGGATAAGGGACACGCAAGCAGGCAAACAAAAACAACCAAAGCAAGTAGAAAACATTCAGCCAAAACAAGCAAACGAGAGCAAAAACTACGCACAAAGAGCAAACAAGACAAGGCGAAAGCACACAAACAAGTCGAACACCTAAAGTACAAAGGGGAACAACGCAAATACAACCAGGGCACCAAACAAGCATGCCAGAGCAAACGACGCACACAGAGCCACCAAGCCAAAGCAAAAGCCCGCAGACAAGTCAGACACTTAACACACAAAGGGGAACCAACAAAAACCTGTTTTACAGACACCTATCACACAAAGGAAAACCAACAAGAACCTAGCTTCTAGGCCTCCACTCATTCCTATCTGAGGTCATACTTTGGTATTCTGAAAACAATTTTGATTAAACAATCTTTAGGGCCCAAATAATCAGTTTTGAACAGCGAGTTCTGGAGTGCTACAAATATGCTGATTCTAGTTATCTAACTATTTACGAGACAATGTACATGTAAATTCCTAAATAACCTAATTTGTAAAACACTATTACAGATGTTCAAATTATGACAACTTCAAACCGGATTAACCACGTCCAAAATATGACCTCCTGCAGCCTATTTATCTACTTGGTCACGGCTGATTATCTGAATATGATTATTAAATGTCACATAATCACTTCAAAATGCTAAGGACACCTTCAAGTTTTTACATAAATATGCTGTCTCAAATTAACACAATTATATCTCACCAGAAAATGACAAATCCAATGACTCTTCATCGGCATTCTCATTTAAAAGACGTTCTATACGCTCAGCGACTGACGGCGGTACTCTCAGTACAAACTGCTCCTCCATCCCTAAATCAAACTGAAGCAAATGGGGTTAATAATCTACTCGGTCATTAACTTTGAGATCATTTTCAGCGTTTATGTTCATTTAGGTCATAAGACTATTATTAAGCTTCTTTAAACTTATACATTTAGGACTAAACTTATTTAAATCTCTCCCTAACAGGTCATAGACTGACCAACTTAAATATCCGATTACTAATATACCATATACCCGATTTTGACAATACAGTGACCTGGATGAAGCGATGAACAATAGTAGTACAATGACATAATTTAACGTATATGCAGAAGCAAGTTTTGTGTCACTCAAACTCCTACTTATCTCCATATTTCGAGGTAAAATAAACATTGTGAAGCACATAAGAAACAGCTTATTCAAAGTGCTTATTTGAGACTTAATTAGATCTTTCTTTTAACTGTCATATTTATCCTAGATCGTTTTAGAAATGGATTTAAGAGTTTCAAACAAATGATATCTTTTTCCGTTTTCTTGCATTTTAAAGATAATTAAAGCAAAACCCAAACTCCATTTCTAGTGCTCTTAAGTAAAAAGCTTATCAGTGCTTATTTATAAGCAGGAAACATAAACAGAGAAAATAAACAATCCCAAACACCCTCTGAAATGGCCCAAACTAAAAACCACATGAACATTAATAGTGGCGGAAGCAGAAAGTTGGATTGTGGGGGGCAATTTTTTTTTTGCCAATAACAAGGCGAAAAAACTAAGATCAAAACAATAAAACGAGCATTCTTACTAGAAAATAAAGAATATATAAGTTTTAGAGTGTTAAATGTTGGAATTCAATGTATGGTGGGGGGCACTTTGAGTTTTGAGTGGGGGGCATTTCAAAAAAAGGCTGAAAAATGAAGAAAAAATTAACTATAATCTCGAATTTTTGGTCGAATCATGGGGGGCGCGGCCCCCCAAACCCAAGACGTATGTCCGCCCCTGAACATTAATCTAGAACAGAAATAAATGCGAAAGACATAAACTTAATATTAACAAAGCACATTCATGTAACAAATATACCGACTTTAATAGTAAAGTGATCGACATAAACAATGTAGGGGGGCTCGGATTTAGCTTATTTTCTGGCTTATGAGCCTATTCCTAATTAGGCCCATCTTTTCGGCTTAATTTCATGTTTTAAGTCATAAGTAATAAGCTCATAAATAAGATAATACGACAAAACCGGGCTTCTAGATGAAAAAGAAACCAAAAAAAAAAATCTCATAAGCTCATGAATAAGCTAAGACAAACCCCTAAACACAGCAAAAAAAGCTAACAGTTTTGTAGAGCAAGAGCTTATGGTTTATTTAAGCTAATCGAAACACCCCAAAATAGTAGCATGACCCAAACATGATTACCACAAAAAACCACATGGCAACTAGTAAAGATTACAAACAAACACAAAAGACACAAACTTTATAGCACCAAGATACATTCCAATAACGAACCCCTGAAACAAGTACAAACACAACGACAAAAGCTAACATTTTCGCAGAGCAGGAGCTTATGACTTATTTAAGCTTATAATTCCAGAAAATAAGCTAATCCAAACACCTATGGATAGTAGAATGACCGAAACATGATTACCCTAAACGAGAAACCACATGGGCACTAATAAAGATTACAAATAAACGCAAAAGACAGAAACTTTACAGCACCAAGATACATTTCGATAACGGATAATGTTATAGCTATAAAGGGTATTCACAAAATTGCATCTTTATAAAGATTAACTAAAGAAAGGTGGGTTATACCTTGTTTGGTTACAGGTCGGAATTTGGGAATGATTTTTTTGAATCTTGGAGGAATAAAGAAGAAGATTGGTTTTGGTTTTATAGTTTTTTTTTAGTTTAAGGGGGTGTTTGGTTCATGGGTTTAGGGAGATGGGAATAGGAATGAAACCCAAGTGAAGTCAAGTCATTAAGCTACATAAATATTTGGAGGGCTGGAGTCGTCCCTCGTTACGCGTAATGAGTTGGAGATTTTCCTTTTTGCAAAAATGTGACAACGTCACTCTTTCTTCAATAATTGATAGTGTCTTTGCTTGTTGTATATATAGTACTACTCTGATTAGTATCTCTCATATACATTCACACTTATTAGTATCTCTCATTATATACATTCACACTTACTAGTTTCTAGTTTCTAGCATCAACAATGATGAGAAGATCTTGTTGTGTGAACGCAATAGCTCAAAGTCCACGAAGACAACCTGCTCGAAACCCACCACCACAACCTCGTCGAAACCCACCACAACCACAACGTAACCCACCACCACCACAACCAGCTCCTAGAAACCAACATAGGCCTAGGCATAGATGCACATGCTTCGATTGTGTAGCTTTTCCATCAACTGATTTAGAAGCACCAAGACCTGACCGACTTGTGGATGTGTATTATTGGTTCAGATTCCAAGATGGTGTGCTGATGGCCGCCCGAGATAGGCTGGAGTATTATTTGCCTAGATTGGGGTTGAACTATATTTGTTAAAATTTATGTCTATGCCAACACTCTAGATCACCTATGATAGATTGGTTTATGTGAGAACACTTTGCAGTTTGCAATCGAAAAATAATATTTAATGACTCGAATGCAACGGCATGGCTGTCACTTTAACCCTACAACAAAAAACTACAAGAGGGCATGTCCTATCAACCAGGCGGCAAGTCATTAACTCGCCTGCAACATGAGTAGATACTCTGTATAGAGTTTTGCATCTGCATCATATTGCTTTCTAAATCAAACGATTTAACAAACCAAACTTGCATTTTTCACGAATATATGCCTCTTAGCTAAAAGCATTTTGTATGTGTATCTGTATCTATGTACACGATGGCATGAGCGGTTTAAGTACAGATCATCTTATAAAACGTCTAGACTATATTTGTGATTTGAACCACATGTGCCTAAAAGATAACATTATAATACGACAGTACAGCAAATGTATGGGTTGTTAGAACATGATTTGAGGCATATAAGGTGACGGACTACACAAGAGTAAGGTCAACACTATAGACCATACCTAATCCTGGCTGGCATCCCCATTCAACCCGAAGCTGTTGCTGACCCAATATAATGTAAATGTTTCCGAACAGAAAATATTTTAAAAAATGTATCTTTGATATAACCTCTTTCATTGAATATGGGAAAACAGAATTTGAATCCACATGGTATTGTGAAAAAAAATGTCAAGAAATTGGCGTAACACAATGACCATACCAGCTTTTGAGTTGTATAAATGTGAAAATTAAATTGAATAATCAGACTCTTCAGAATCAGTTCTTTCAGGCTCTCCAGCATTTGCAGCCTGTGAAGTATTTGGATCTGGTGGAGGTGCTGGTGCTGCATTGTTCATAGTGTCACCAGCATTCCCGTCACCAGCTTCCTCTTGCTCCGTCATATCCATATGTGAAAACCAATGTTAAGGAATTATATGTGCTAAACCAATCAAGATCTTTTTCAAAAGACATTAAAATTAGATAATCTGTTAACAATTAGCATTTCGAGGATTCTAGACTTATTGTAATTAGATAATAGTATAATACTTGAATCAAGATGCTATCAATAAACGCAAATCTGTAAGGAGCTTGAACAAGTAATATTTATTGTACTTGCAGGGTGTTTGGGTGTGCATTTTGAAAACGATTGTGAATATTCAGAATCAGAAAATATAAACCAGAAAGCATTTCCATCACCAAGTAGTGATTAGGTTCTCAGATGAATTACTCATATTTAAGCAGACACCAAAAGCATTTCCATCACCAAGTAGTTATTAAAATGTACTCATGGTTAAATATAAGTAAATCCGACATTATAAAAGGATATCAATATATTCAGCGGTTCCACCATGCATGATGTTCATCAGATCTTTCTCAACTCGTTGCACAAGTTCCGGCTGCAACAAATATATACAAATATCAGTACATATTCACAACTTTTTTTTAAAGAAAAGCACATGTAGACACAACTTCAATATACAAGAATTTTCACGAACATACATTTAAATCAGGCTCCCTACGAAACCTTCGTCTTCGAACATCTTTCATTGGAGGGGTAATACCATGTCGATACTCCCCGCTATCTGGAACAGGAACAGCATCCTCACTGACTAGAACCATCTGTGACAGTATAGAGGTATGAGTAGACTAATATATGAAGGGTGTGCATCTGGAGAAACCTGTAACAAAACAAGATAAAACATACTTGGCCAACATCTGTTGTTTTGATCAGAACACTGTCGTCATAAGTTTTGTATGATTCTAAAATTGTTGGAAGGTCGAAGAGGGAAGCGGAAAACTGCTCATCGCCAATAACGAATTTACCACTCCTCCCATCCTCTACAATATGCATATAGATTAATCAAATAAGCGATTGGCCAATAAGTATGTAATAAACACATATGAGGAGAATCAGTACTCAAACTTGAGAGAACCTAGAAGGTCTTTGTATGTGCATTTAAACTGATCAGTTATTCAGTTCTGAGTGTTTCGGTAGACTCCTAATGGTTATGGTTATGAATTTCATTTTTCTTACTATTAAGGGCCAAAGTGATCAAACTTAGGTAGCAAGCAAATTGATAAGTGGGACTAACGCAAAATTACGCAACAGTCCATAACGTTTAGGGACCAGTTATCTGATTATGATTCTGCTAGAAGTAGTCTTTATCAGCCTAGTTGTACTTGATATATTAGAATAAAATCGGGAAGGGAACTACTCACATATTTAAAAGCACTTAGCACTTTCTTACGTGTGCGTGTGTATTTTTCATTTGCATGATTTTATACACCATTTACCAGTTTCTGCATATGGAACGAAGGTTCAACTGTCATATGCTAGGCGTATTTGACAGTTTGACTAACCAGTCACTGTGTCTGAGATGGAGCTGACGCGGCCTTATGCTGAACTCATGTGACCGCTACGTTAAACATCAGTGTTGTAAATATCGGTCATGGCGGCCGATATATCGGTGATATATCGCTTGGCGGTGGTCCACCGCCACGCCATGGAGCATATCGGCCAACTTGGCGTTTTGGTCAAATATCGGTCCATATCAGTCAAATATCGGTCATATCGGTAAAACATCGGTTGACTTTTCGTATTTTGATTGCTTTTTATTGTGTTTTTATTTTTTAATGTAAATTTTACAAGATATATAACTAAAACTAATGAATACATTAATAAAATTATAAAAATATATAAGAATTTCAAATTTATATTAAATAAATTTTAAAAATATATAAAACAATGATAAAAATATATAAAATAATGATAATTTATAGTACCCGCCGAGAAACCGATATATCGCCGCCAAGACGATATATCGCTTGGCGGTGGTCGACCGCCGAGACCCCGCCGAGCGATATTTACAACCTTGTTAAACATACTGGCCAGTAAGACGAAGGAACAGCATAGCCCTAACTCCTAAGGTCCATAAAACACTGATCATGTACTTTTGGCAGGTTGGCTCTATGTGTTTGGATCTACCAAAATCTTTTGTGCTTATTAACAAGTTTTCTCGGGTTACTTTAGGGTGTCTCAACTTCAACATATTTCCCTCCATTCTGTTAAGCAGCATTATCATGTTCACGAACTAACTACAGATCTAACAAGTTCTTCAAAACATATGACATATCTAACTTATGTTGAACAGTTAAATGATGCTTGGCGTTGCCTTTCGAAAGCGATTATCTCATTATAACATATTTCCATTTATAGAAAATAAGTTTCAAGTGTTTGGAATTCTGAAACCAATTTTGATTAATCAATCTTTAGGGGCCAAATAATCAGTTTTTGGACAGTGAGTTCTGGAGTGCTGCAAATATGCTGATTCTAGTACATGTAAATTCCTAAATAACCTAATTTGGGAAACATTATAACAGATGTCCAAAATATGACCTCCTGCAGCCTATTTATCTACTTGGCCACGGCTGATTATCTGAATATGATTATTGAATGTCACATAATCACTTTCAAAACGCTAAAGACACCTTCAAGTTTTTACATAAATATGCTGTCTCAAATTAGCACAATTATATCTCACCAGAAAATGACAAATCCAATGACTCTTCATCGCCACTCTCATTTAAAAGGCGTTCTATACGCTCAGCGACTGATGGCGGTACTCTCAGTACAAACTGCTCCTCCATCCCTAAATCAAACTGAAGCAAATGGGGTTAATAATCTACTCGGTCATTAACTTTGCGATCATTTTCAGCGTTTATGTTCATTTAGGTCATAAGACTATTATTAAGCTTCTTTAAACTTATACATTCAAAGGACTAAGCTTATTAAATCTCTCCCTAACAGGTCATAGACTGACCAACTTAAATATCTGATTACTAATAGTCTAATATACCATATACCCGGTTTTTTACAATACAGTGACCTGGATGAAGCGATGAACAATAGTAGTACAATGACATAATTTAACGTATCTCCTTATTTCGAGGTAAAATAAACATTGTGAAGCACATAAGAAACAGCTTATTCAAAGTGCTTATTTGAGACTTAATTAGATCTTTCTTTTTACTGTCATATTTATCCTAAATCCATTTAAAAATGGATACATATAATGTTTCAAACAAATTACGAGTGTATCTTTTGTTAATTTTATGGCAATTTAAAGATAATTAAAGCAAAACCCAAACTCCAATTCTAATGCTCTTAAGGAAACAGCTTATCAATGCTTATCTGTAAGCAGAAAACATAACTAGAAAAAAACAATCCTAAACACCTCTAAAATGACCCAAACAAAAAACCACTTGAACATAAACTTAATACTAACAAGATAAATTTATGTAATATACCGGTTTTAATAGTAAAGTGATCGACATTAACACTATAGGGGGTGTTTGTTTTAGCTTATTATCTGGCTTCTGAGCCTATCTCTAATTAGGCCCATCTTTTCGGCTTATTTTCATGTTTCAAGTCTTCATAAGCACATACCTAAGAGAATAAGCGAAAAACAGGCTTCTAGATGAAAAAGAAACTAAACAAAAAAACTCATAAGCTAAAACAAACCCTCCAAAACTAGTACAAACACAACGCCCAAACCTAACATTTTTGCAGAGCACGAGTTTATGACTTATTTAAGCTTATAAGCTCCTGCAATTCTGGAAAATAAGCTAATTGAAACACCCCAAAATAAGCTAATATTTTTGCAGAGCAAGAGCTTATGGCTTATTTAATCTTATAAGCTCATACAATTCCAGAATATAAGCTAATCCAAACACCCCAAAATAGTATAATGACCCAAACATCATTACCCTAAACCAAAAACCACATGGCGACGAATAAAGATTACAAGTAAACGCAAAAGACACAAACTTTACAGCACCAAGATACATTTCAATAACGGATAATGTTATAGCTATAAAGGGTATTCACAAAATTACATCTTTATAAATATTAACTAAAGAAAAGTGGGTTATACCTTGTTTGGTTACAGGTCGGAATTTGGGAATGATTTTTTTGAATCTTGGAGGAATAAAGAAGAAGAAGAGGTATAGTTTTTTTTAGTTTAAGGGGGTGTTTGTTTGATGGGTTTAGGGAGATGGGAATAGGAATGAAACCCAAGTGAAGTCAAGTCATTAAGCTAGAGAAATAGGAATGGTATTTTGTTTCGAATGAATCGACAAATATACGCTCATCAAGTATGTTATACAAAAAAGTTAAAAGTTAGAGGTTTTTTTTGCAAAAATGTGCCAACGTCACTCTTTCTTCAATAATTGATAGTCACTTTGCTTGTTCTATAACGAAAAAGTTCTACATAGACCCTTTCTTTAGCATAGACTCAATCAACCAATCACAAACATCCATTTTTTTCATCTAACAACAAAAATATATTTTTTAAAAATTCAATATCTCACAAACCGTTAACCGTTACGCAAAACGAAACATATCATCGTGACGAGAATTAAATCATCTTTCAAACGAGGGGCACATGTATATACTTTCGACAAACTTTTTTTTCGACTTTTTTTCTTAAGTCACGTATGAGAGAATCATATATGATTCGTCACGAAACATATATGATTCGTCACGAAACATATATGATTTTCTGAAAATCATATATGATTCGTGACGAATCATATATGATTTCGTGACGAATCATATATGTTTCGTGACGAATCATATATGATTCGTGACGAATCATATATGTTTCGTGACGAATCATATATGATTCTCTGAGACGTGACTTAAGAAAAAAAGTCGAAAAAAAAGTTCGTCGAAAGTATATACATGTGCCCCTCGATAGAAAGATGATTTAATTTTCGTTGTAATGGTGTATTTTTTGTCACTTGACGATTTACCGTTTTTGAGTTATTTAATTTTTAAGAAAAAAGTGGAAAGTTAATTTGAATGAATGTGATTGGTTGATATGGTCTATGCTAAAAAGAAGGTCTATGTTGATCTCAACTCCATCAATACTAAATAGTACTAACTCATTAGTATCTCTCATTATATACATTCACTTACTAGTTTCTAGTTTCTAGCATCAACAATTAGGGGTGTCAGTATTTCCGACCCGACCCGAACCCGACCCGACCCGAGCATATTCGGGTCGGGTTACTCGGGTTGAAATTTGAATTCGGGTTAGTCAGGTCAACCCGACTAACCCGAATTCAAAATCGGGTCGGACATCGGGTAAAATATATATGTCTAATTCGGGTTCGGGTCAACCCGATTGACCCGAATAAGAAATTATTTAATTTTTTTTATTTTTAATATATAAATTTAATACAAATTCAATTAAAAAATTAAAAAAAAGATTTTTTTTTATATTTTACCCATACTCGGGTTGGCCCGAACCCGAATAGACCCGACCCGAGTAGACCCGACCCGAATAGACCCGAACCCGACTAACCCGAGTTCAACTCGGGTCGGGTTCGGGTAAATTATTTTTACCCTCAACCCGAATTCGACCCGACCCGAATAACCCGAACCCGACCAACCCGACCCGATTCCCACCCCTATCAACAATTATGAGAAGATGTTGTTGTGTAAACGCAAGAGCTCAAAGTCCACGAACACAACCCACCACCACAACCTCGTCGAAACCCACCACCACCACAACGTCTTCCAAACCCACCACCACCTCCTCGTAACCCACCAGCTCCTACAAACCAACATAGGCCTAGGCATAGATGCACATGCTTTGATTGTGTAGGTTTTCCATCAACTGATTTAGAAGCATCAAGACCTGATCGACTTGTGGATGTGTATTAATGGTTCAGATACCAAGATGGTGCGCCGATGGCCGCCCGAGATAGGCTGGAGTATTATTTGCCTATATTGGGGTTGAACTATATTTGTTAAAATTTATGTTTATGCCAACACTCTAGATCACCTATGATAGATTGGTTTATGTGAGAACACTTTGCAGTTTGCACTCGAAAAATAATATTTATGCATGCAACATAGTAGTCGTGTGTCGTTTCGAAATTGTCATTGAAAAGCAATAAGTTTCAACTTAGCAATCTCAAACACTCCTTTAACTTTTGTGATAGTTTAATTGATTTTAGTACATATATCACGATTTCAGTACATAAAGTATGCCTTCGCTAGAGCGTTAGGCTGTTAGAGCACAATGAAGTTATATCGTTTTTTGTTTGGATGCATTCAGGGGTGGACCTAAGGGGGTTCTCGAGGGTTCACGATACCCGGTGGATGTTTGTCTCGCAATATAAGTTTCGGATATCCGAAATATAAAAACTTAGCTAAAATAATGGAGATAACATAAACTTAACTAATATATTTTCCAAATGAACCCGGTCCTAAATTTTTTGTTACGTAAATACTTCTTAATCCGAAATCTTTGGTACTCGTAAATACAAAAAAATTACTCAAAATTCCGGATATTTGTCATCGTAAGTTTCGGATTTCCACATTCATGATATATCTTGTTATTGACAAGTCCATTAAATAATTTAAATTAACAAGAACTGAAACTCCACGACGACAACCTGCTCGAAACCCACCACTACCACAACCAGCTCCTCATAACGCACCACCACCACAACCAGCTCCTCAAAACCCACCACCATCACAACCAGCTCCTCGAAATCTACATATGGGTGACTGCGACTGCGTTTACTGTGTAGGTGTTCTTCCACATGGCGCCTTGGGAGAACCGCAAGCTCACCATGCAAGGATGTGTGTTTTAGGTATAGGCTCCGTGAAAATTGTCCGGAGGAGGTCAGAAGGATGGTGTTTATGAATTTGGCGGCACTTGGGGGGTTGACGCTTAAGTTTTATTCCCACGACCGTGTGTCCCATTTTGTCTATATTTCAGGCCAGACTGACATTGACAACTATGGTATCGTTATGGCACCACTAGCTGCATATCTGGAGGTCATCCCTGCATGAAAGGGTCACAATCATGAAATGAATCAATGAATCAATGAATGAATGAATGAAGAAGCTAAGAGGTTAAAAATAATTTTAATGTTTTTATTTACTAGTACTAGTATTTTACTTATGTTATAAATAAGGGAAAAAGATCAATTTGGTCAAAATCACCTCTCCAAAGTAAAACCATGGTCAAGTTTTTTTATGGGGACAAATTTAGTCATACACAAGTGCACAACTGCACAACTCCATCCAATTACCGCCACGTGTCCCTCCAACTTTAGATTTTAACATGGGACCGGACCCACACATGTCCCCATTTACTATGACAATATTTGTCTTATTATGTTATCAAATGCACAACTGACGGCGCTCAACTTGCAAATGCTCAACCATATCAGTACTTTTTTTTCTCGATATTCGTTCTGAGATTTTCAAATTTAACCCTTCCAAATTAATAAACGTTGCACATTATACCCAAATACAACTTATTTCGTTGTTACGATTTCATAGTATTTTAGTTACTATTTTCCAGATAATCTTAATCATGGCCGTTTAGATAATCCAATGACTCTTTAAACCTTCATCATTGTTCATCGTGGTGATCTGTTTCCAGATTTGTGTATAACTATGGCCGGTTTTGTACAGGTACGTTCTTCAATCATAATAATTATCTTTAATTGAATATCCCATTTTGTTTATACAAAGTTTTTAATAATTATGTTTAATTGAATATCCCATCTTGTTTATACATTAGGTTTTTAATAATTATGTTTAATTGAATATCCCATTTTGTTTATACAATAGGTTTATGATGCGAAGGTTGGGATCAGAAGTAGTTTAGATTATTTGACAACTATAAAATCAAAATTGTCTATGAAGGCCTCGCGGCAAAATCTGTTCAGGAAAACAGTATTTGGGCCTTGGTTGGATATAGGAACAGTGGAACATGATAATCATTTGATTAACTATCTTCTACAACATCAAAGATACATTGAGAACCCACCTCCTGATAAGTCTTTTTACTTTGATTTTGGGCAACATACCTTGGAGTTTAGCCAAAAGGACTTTTGTTTGCTTACCGGTTTACGTTTTGGTACTTGTTCCTTAAAACAGTATAGTAAACGTGAATCGGAATTCAAGAAACGTGTCTTTCCGGACATCTCTAGAGTAAAGGGTGACAAAATTAAGAAGCTTATTTTGGACGATTCTGCTTTTAGTAATTTGACCGATAAAGATGTCGTGCGGGTCTGTCTACTGTTTGCATTAAATTGGGTGTTCATGGGTCTTTAACTACGGGGAGTTGTTTCAGAAGAGTTGTTTAATCTAGTCGAGAATATTGACTCTTGGAACAATTTCCCTTGGGGTGAGTATATGTGGGACGAGTTTCACAACCGGGTATACAATAATGACAGAAAGTACCGCAAGGATCATTTGGACAAGAAAGCTGCGCTTGGCCCAACTTATCACCCCACGTATACATTGCAAGGTTTTGTATTTCCATTAAAGGTGTGTAATTTTCTGTTTATTTCGTACATAAATCCTATTAGCAAGTTTCCTGCATACAATGTTTATGTTTCCCATTTAATCCAAGTTTGGCTACTGGAAAAGTTTCCGGTTTCAAAATGTTGGTGGTCTAAGAAGCTTGATGTATTACCTCGGTGTGTTGCATGGAGTGATGCGAAGCCATTTTCAAAATCCGATTCTCCAATTTTATTTGATTTTAGAAATCCCATTTATAACATTGAGCCGACAAATGTTGAGAAAATACAACCCTGGTGGATTGCTAGTTTGGAATATTTTAAATCAGGTTCACGGTTGTCGTTGTCTACAGAAAAGTCGAACAAAAGAACCCGTTATAAGCGCAAGTCTCTAAAGTCACCAAAAAAGGCCACCGCATAAATCACTCCTATGGAAGTAGATGTTGATTGCATTCAGCATGGATCTACATCATCCGGTGTTGTAGATATTTCCAAGGAGGTTGCTGATTTGAAGTGTGAATTCAATGATCGTATACGTAACCTTGAGCTTATATGTAGCAGCCCCTTTACAAACCACGTAGACAAAGTTGATGTTCTTCAAAAGATTAGTCAAATCAAAGCAGACTTTAAGATACGTTTAGCAAAACTAGATGATCTCGTGAAGAACCCTTTATCTGGTTACCATCAGAAGGTATAGTTAAATTAACAACTGTTTGTATAAAATACAAAAAAGTAAAATACATTATAAGTTTATGTTTTTTATTGACTTTTTATCAGGAAAACGATGACTTAGGCGGTTCAACATTGGGAAGTTACACCACTGTTTTCGATGGTGTTGACTTAAATGTGGAAGATCTAAATGGTAACCACTCAATGAATGAGAATCATAATGTTGCTGAGAATAAGCATGATTTGCTTGATAATGAAAAGGTAACCTATCTATTTTCAAAAGTCTCTTTGAGGAATGTCTGGTATATAATTTGTTTTGTCAACCCTGCAGGCATCCAACCCTTTTAAAGCTAAGGTGATGATGGAAGAACATCCTGTTTCAGTTAATGAGAATAAATGTTCAAACACATCTGAACACAACGAGGGTAAAGAGGCGTGTAAGGATATGGAAGTTGATACACTTAAAACAGCTGAAGTTGAAGATTTTAGCTCTTCAAAATCTAATGCATCAACGATTAATGACCCAAATCATGAATCGCTTCATAATGAAAAGGTAACATTTTTGTTTTCATATATCTTTTTGGGTTATGAAAAGGTAACATATCTGTTTTCTAAATATTTTTTTCATCCCTGTAGGCATCCAGCCCATTTAATGGTAAGGTGATGATGGAAGAACATCCTGTTTCCGTTAATGAGAATAAGTGTTCAAACACATCTGATCACAACGAGGGTAAAGAGGCGTGTAAGGATATGGAAGTTGATACACTTAAAACAGCCGAAGTTGAAGATTTTAGCTCTTCAAAATCTAATGCATCAACGATTAATGACCCAAATCATGAATCGCTTCATAATGAAAAGGTAATATATCTGTTTTTAGATATCTCTTTGGGTTATGAAAAGGTAACATATCTGTTTTCTAATTTTTTTTTCAACCATATAGGCCTCCAGCACAATTGATTCGTATATGGACACTGATTCGATTGTTCCACCTAACACAGAAGAGTCTCCCCTTAACAAAGAACATACCGAGTCGCTTCCTAATCACAATGTATAGTATCTCACTTCCCCCGCTAGTCATACTATTCTATTTAAACTTCCCCTAGTTATAATACTTTATACTGCTAAATTCTCAGCGTTTCTCCAAGGATGAATTAAATCAAACGAAAGACGGAAAAGTGTTTTTGTATAATGACTATTCTTGTATCCAAGATGATCTTTTAGTTTTCGAAAACACTCAGGTAATAACTTGATCTTCATACATCTTGTTTGATTTAAGTATTCTCATCCCTTCGAGAATTTATACAGACACGAGAAATGAGTTGTGGATATGTTGCATCCCAGACTTGCATTTTGTCGGACGACACAAAAGGCTTCTATCCTACAGAGAAACTCGACGAACTAGACTTTGGGCTTGCCGATGTTTTACTGGACATAAACTGTGCATCAAAGCTTTGTAATAACCAATTTCTTTCTGATGAAAATTTGTCGGATAATGCTGATCAAATTGAAGATGGGTCAAGTACGATGGATCAGTCAGTTAATAACGCAAATGATAGTGTCCCAGATGTGGCTTTACTTAATGTTGATGAACAACCAGCCCTTAAAAGTCAACGTGAGACTAAACTTAGTAAGTTTCGAAAAGACCCTTTCATCACCCCCCCCCCCCCCCCCCGAGTCTTCACAACCTAAGCCTAAGGTTCGTGCAAGGACCAAGAAACTTAAAAATTTTACAATACCATTGATTAGTCCTGATAATCATGAGATTCCCGAATGGTCCGAGGTATGTATTTGTACATTTGAATTTTTTAGTGAAATATATTAGAAAGTATTTTTTTAATATATACTTTTTTTATGAAGGATTTATGGCGCACAACAAATGCACCAAGAAGCCGACCCCTTGTTCCTAAATATATTATGGACTTGATTATAAGACACAAGGATAAGGAATTCTATTTCCCATGGGGTCCTGATTCAATAACTGTTAAAGCTGCATTTTGGGGACGATTATTGGGTATCGGTCGTGGACGAGATTGTTGGCTTTCGGATACTGTAAGTAGAACTATATAAACGGTTATTCGATATTATAGTTATTTTTCATATAGACTGTTAATGCAAGTAATGCCTAAAAACATTATTAATGTTAACTAATCTTTCTTAGTTTTGATCACAACAAACCATACAACACATTTAGTGTAAAACATAAAATGAATTATTTAACTAACACTATCATCAAGGTAATAATCATATCACTAACCTTTCTTAATCATACTTAGTAATCATCAAAATGATTATCCTTAAAACTCACTTTTGTTAATAAGACAAAAGAATTTTTAATAAACTTTCTTTTTTAGAAAATGTTTTATTAAAATGGAAAATAAAAATTTGAAAATGGCATATTCCAAATGCTGTTAGAATATCCTTTGAAGGGTTCAAATACCTCAGATATTCCCACCCCACTAAAAGACTAAAAACGGAGCGGAGTCTAGTGGCGGTACCTTAAGTACCTACGCGGTACCTTAGCGATATGGTACCGCGGGGTGAGATAAGGTACCGCGCACAGTAGCCGTTATAGATCCGTTGTAACTTTGTCTCCTTTAAATAGTGGGTCAAATCTCATTTTCCAGCAAGCCTCTTGGACGTTTTTCTCAGCCCTCTTTCTATTTTCTATAGCATAATCATTAGTAAATGATCACTTAAATTGTTAAGGATGTTTACATATGATTATCCTCTTGATCCCCTCCTTTACCATGTCCAATGAGAAGATCACTCACTCACTAGCGTAGTGATAAAGATGAATTTATGAGCTAGTCATATTCATCATGATATCCTTTTTATTTTAGGTCAATCCAATGTATTTATGAATACTTGGACTAGTTGTGTTCATCCAAGTTATTTGTGGATACTTGGATTTGTTGTGTACATCCATTGCATATGTGTTTGCTTGGATTTGTGTTGTGTAAATCCAAGCTACATGTGTGTACTTGGATAAGTCTAGTTGAGTTGTAATAGATTTGATTAGGAGTTCTCACTAAACTATAAAGTGATGTGGTTGTGTCTTGTGAGTTCTCACTAAACTTTAAAGTGATTAGTAGTTGTGTTGTGTGAAGTTCTCACTTAGCTTCAAAGTGAAGAGTCGTGAAGATTGGTTCTAGCTTTCGATTAGAACTCGACATCTAGCCTTGTGTCGTAAAATGGTGAAGTAGGCAACGTCGTGAAGATTGTTTCTACCTTAAGATTAGAACTCGACATCTAGCCTTGTGTCGTTAAATTGTGAAGTAGGCAACGTCGTGTAGATTGGTCCTAGTTAAAGATTAGGTCTCGACATTTAGCTTAGTGTCGTAAAATAATGTAAGCAACGATGTAAGGTTTTCTCCGCCGAGAAGGGAGCTTGTGGATATAGTGGAAATCTCGAGTAGGTGTACTCGAGGAGTGGAGTAGAAACGAGGATAGAGCCTCGTTGTCGAACCACTATAAATCTTGGTGTCTTCCCACTAGGTTGTCTCCTTCCTTGCTCTTTACTTATTTCATTATCATTATACTTGCTTATTATCCTTGCTAGTGTATTTCAATTGAACCTAATCATTATGCAACTTAGCATCAAGTAAAAGATAGTTTTGATACAAACCAAATTGAAAGTAATTTTAATTTGGTCACCAATCGAAGAGAAACTATTCAACCCCCCCCCCCCCCCCTTCTAGTTTCTACAATTGGTATCAAAGCGATGGTCACTCAAGATCTTTGAAGTATATTGTACTTTGAAACTTGGATCGATCCATTGTCTCCTCAAATTAGAAGGTCTAGTTGTACTAAAGTTTCTCTTTGGTCAAAACTATGTTTTCTTTGAAAATAGGTCTTTTAATTGATAATTTTGCATCCCACTTAAGATTAGTAGCCTTTATTCATTTTAGATATACTTTTGAAATGTATCTACTAGTTTGCATCTTGCTTTGTGTAGGTACTCATGAAGATCAATCAATTTATTGGTTATGGATTGAGTTACTTGCACTTTTAGAAGAATCATCTTCATTGATCTTTAACATCTTTGAATGATGATACCAAGATGATTGGGAATGATACTAGTCCTTTAAGACTTAGTACTCATCGTAGTCATTGATTGGGCATAGCACTTATTCCTTCATGGATTGCTCTTTATGGCCAAGGTACGCTTTCGTTCTTCCACACGCCCTTTGATCATTCTTTTGATCATTACTTAACTATGTGCTTGTTCTCGACATCCTTGCCTTGACATTTATTTGTGGTTTGTGTTTCTTTTCTTTTATCCTCTCAAACCTTCATTGCTTGGATACTTGACTCACTATGGTGATGTAGAGTGAGTTAGTAGAAGCTTAAAGTATCAAGCATGATTTACATGGTTTGCACCCATACGGTTAGTAGGCCCTTTGTGGGAGAGAAAGTGAATTAATACTTTGCTCATATTTTAGTTTAGACTAAGACTATTATTGAAAGTGATCTTAGTTTAGACTTGAATAATTGCTTTGTGCTTATTCATTACCAAAGCCGTTTATCGTTTCGCCGGAAAGGCACGTCTTAAACCACTATATATGACACAAGCTCTTCGTTTCAACTACTTGAAGATTGTCATTAATCCCTTGAGCATTGATCCTAGTCTTGATTCACTTCTCTTGACTTCTCTCCACTTAGTCCTTTTGCTACGAGTAGTCGTTTGTCCGTTTCGGTTCTTTTCGATCTTGATTTAACTCCTAATCCTTTATTAAGGCATATTGCTTAGTGTTATGATGATCCAATGATATTCTAAAAGGCTCATGATTTAATTTTAAGTATTTTAGAAAAACTGTATTTTCAAAATTTGGCGTTTTTCAGAGATAGAAACCTGCCTCTGTAGGCGGTTCCTTATCTCCGCGGCTCAAACCCGCGGTTCCTTATCGATAAGGTACCGCGGGCAGTAACTTTTATCAGAGCGCCAGTTTGAGTTTTTTATTCTTTTTCAAACCAAACTCTCTCTCTCCCAAAAACACACAGCCGACGGGTTTTACCTTTTCCACCATTGTTGAAGCTTCCAAAACCTTCAATCACTCAAATTAATTGATTCCAAGTTGTATACAATGGAGAAATCTTCATTCGTTTCATATTGAATGATCAATTAATTCAATACTCTCTTAAAGACTTTGGTCAAATTCTCGGTGTGCCATATGAAGGCACTTGTCGTTTTACGGATAAATGGAGACTTGATGCTCTCTCGGAATCCTTCGATAAACCTCCAAATGACCTCACCGAAATTGATCTAGAGTTCATTCTTGAAATCATCTCGAAAGAGCGTGATGGTAACGTTGTGAGAAGCCTTCATTCAAATGTACGAAATGTGAATCGATATGAAGTGCTCTCTAGTGACCTTAAGGATTTTATGGTTCAATGGGCCAATATCCTTAGGGAGAATGTCTTTTGTCTTGGTGGAAACCGAGATCATATCCCGGCATATATGGTGCATATGTTGAGTTGCATCTTTACATCCACCAAGTACAACTTGGCATTCTATATCGCTCGACGAATCAATTATGCCCTTTCGAAGCCCAAGACAAATCTTCCCTATGCTATGCTTCTAACTCGCCTTTTCAAAAGGGTTGCTCATGATTTTCCCCACCTTGATCTTTCTCGCTTCTACCCGGTTCATCGGGTTATGTTGCCTATTCAAGAGGCATATGCAAGAAAGACAAGAAGTGATCAAGGATCGAGAAAATCTGTTCATCAAGAGATGGATGATGAGGACATGGACATGCCAACAAGTGATGGTGATGGCATAGGTACTAGTTCTCATTTCCACTCTTCGAGTAATTCCCATCCATCCTCAAACCCATTCGAGGATGAATTTGAAGACTTAGCTCCTCCTCCTCATCATTCTAGTGAAGTACCGGAAGATCTTAATAACAAGATTTTACTAGTTGAAAAGTTCGTTTTCTCGGAATCTCTTCGAATTGATTTCCGGTTAATTGTGTGAGATTAGTTGTTCTTGGTGAAACAAATATTTTTGGTTTTGGAAAATAAATGAGCAAGACTTAATAATAAATGACGAGAAATTAAAACAAGTTAAAATGTAAACGGTGCGATCTTTAAAACTTTAAAAGTAAATGACGAGAAATGAAAGGACGAAAAATTAAAACTTAACAACAAGTAAATGATGCAAATAAAAACTTAAACTAAAAGAAAAGTGAATAAAAATTCAAATAAATAAAAAGGCGGGAAGAATCAAACTTGAAATTAAAAGAAGAAAACTTAAAAATAAAAACAGAAAGAACCTTGATTCGGAAGTTTAAAACTTCCGAATGAACACTTCTTCATCCGGAAGTCCAAAAGTTCCGGATAATAACAAGATTTTACTAGTTGAAAAGTTCGTTTTCTCGGAATCTCTTCGAATTGATTTCCGGTTAATTGTGTGAGATTAGTTGTTCTTGGTGAAACAAATATTTTTGGTTTTGGAAAATAAATGAGCAAGACTTAATAATAAATGACGAGAAATTAAAACAAGTTAAAATGTAAACGGTGCGATATTTAAAACTTTAAAAGTAAATGACGAGAAATGAAAGGACGAAAAATTAAAACTTAACAAAAAGTAAATGATGCAAATAAAAACTTAAACTAAAAGAAAAGTGAATAAAAATTCAAATAAATAAAAAGGCGGGAAGAATCAAACTTGAAATTAAAAGAAGAAAACTTAAAAATAAAAACAGAAAGAACCTTGATTCGGAAGTTTAAAACTTCCGAATAAACAAGCTTGATCCGGAACTTCTAATGTTCCGGATGAAGCTTCCTTCATTCGGAACTTTTGGACTTCCGGATGAAGAAGTGTTCATTCGGAACTTTTGACTTCCGGATGAAGGAATGTTGACCCGGAACTTTTAAAGTTCCGAATGAAACACCCTTGATTCGGAACTTTCGAACTTCCGAATGAAGGAGTGTTGACCCGGAACTCTTCAATGTTCCGAATGAAACACCATTGATCCGGAACCTTTAAAGTTCCGAATGAAGGATCATTGATCCGGAAGTTTTCTGGATATACAGTAACAGAAGCAAATCAAACCGAAGAACAAGGGATATACAGTAAACACGATTTATCCTTAAATCAATCAAAATCAAACGAAAGATTAAACTAAAACAACCAATAAGCATCAACTAACAATAATCAATCAAAACACATCATCAAAACTAACAAACATAACCAAATTAATCAAAACCCACTTGATCAAAACCATAAAAACTCAAGAACATGAACTATCAAAATAAAGAACAAATCAAACAAGAAAGGTAGAAGGAGATTAGCAATAAAATAAAGATTAACAACAATTAAAGGTAAACTTACTTGGAATTAAAAGAAGATTAAAGGTGCGATACATGAAAATTAAAGTGTATCTAATTTAAGAACAAGGAATGAGAATAAAAGGGGAAGAGAGGCTTGTCAAGCCTCCAACAACTAAACAAATGGCTCAAATTGTGTATTTATAGGGGAGGAAGGGATTAGTGGAAGGAAGCTTCCTCCCCTCTTTCATCTTTTCCTTAATTGCGTCATTAGGTCCCTCCTTTCTTTAATCTTCTTAAATCTTGGACTATAATGACTTTGGCTCGGGATTTCTTTGAACTCGTCTTGTAATTCTTCAATAAATTATACTTGAGTTCTTCGGCTTTTGGTAAACTTCCGTCTTTTGACTTTTTCTTCGATAAATCTTCAGAATTGGTCTTGGACTTCCGTTCTTTTTCCACTCTTGATCTTTCGGCTTCATCTTCCGTCTTTTTCTACGATAAAAGCCCGTGAATGCCGTGTTTTCTCCACTTTTCACCTTTTCGTCCTAAATCACAACAAAAACACAAACCACGCATAATTCTGACATAAATGACATAAAATACACGTTTTGGCTCGGTTATTATTGCAAATAAGTGGTAAAAAGGATGGGTGTTTCCACACCTATCCGATCTCAATATGGAGCATCTTTACCGTGAAAACCTTAGAACTCGAGGGGAATTGCACGAACACCGGGTTGAATCAAGAAAAGGTTTCAAGTTCTTGGGGAATATGATCTAGGGATTAGGGAAGAAGAGAAGGTGAAAGCTTTGAAGCTTTTCAAAGAATACATGTTGGTAAACATGTATTGTTGAACAATTTTATTTTATCTTGGATATGTATTAACTTGTGATTGCATGTTAGAATTATCATTTATCTTGATCCTTAATGTTAATTATGCCATCATGTTTGTGTTTTACATAGCTTTGTGCATGCCTTTTGATAGTTAGTTTATTAGATTATGATCTGTAGTTAACTTTGGCTTGTGAAATTTTTGGGAAAAATCTGGGTTTATCAAAAACTGGGATGGGAAATTTTTGAAAACCTTCTGGTCGCGGTTCCATATCGACCCGCGGTTCCTTATCGATAAGGTACCGCCGGTCCTAGATAAGGAACCGCCGGTCACTGTGCACGACAACATCTTTGCTTTACACTGTTTTCTTAATTTTGTGTAAACCTTGCATGATTTTCAGTAATAAACTGCACATTTCCTAAACTAGGGTATCTAAATTCATTATTCACCTAAAATGATTTTAACCCATTACTAGTTTGGATCATCCCCTCACCCATTTAAACCCACCTTGTTTGCCATGTTCTTCACACATCAAACATACTTCCCTAAACCTTAAACCACCCTAATCAACCATGGTGTGTACCAAAACCTCAAACACTTCCAAGACCTCCACCCCAAGAAAAACACTCAAAATAAGGGTTAAGGTAGCTAAGCCTAACTCTTCACCTTTCCACACACCTAAGAATGAGAATGCTCCTATCCTCATTTCTTCATCACCTTCCCCACCTCTTGCACCATGCAAGACCTCCTCCACCCATGGTACTAACCACTCCATTGGTTCTACCTCCTCTTCATTCAATTCTAGAATGAATGAGCTTTCTTCACCCTTCACTCCAAGTGCACCCTTAGAAGTGACCACACAACCTCAACCAATCCAAAGCATTCCTTTTGGGAATGACTTTGATGACATTTTGGTGACTTCACCATTTACCCCTCACAACCCACCCATTTCACCAACCTTGGAGGATATACCTCCACACTCACCCATTTCCCCTTTAGGCAATATGCCTCCACTTTCACCCACTTCACCCTTGGAGAACTTGCCTCCTCCACCTCCACCCAACTCAAACATCTTAATTTTGGGTGTCCCACTTTCCCTCCTCTTGGGTGATCCTTACTTTGGGTTTCAACAAACTCATGGTCCTAGATGTCCATGTTGTCTCTACAACCACTTCCTCATCCAAAACCTAAGGATGGATATGTATGGACTACATAGGGGTTTGCAAGATTTCTTGCTTACTTTGTTCTCCATGCCTCCTCCTAGGAGATGAATGATGGAGTTGTCTTAATAAGAGTTTTCAACAAAACCAAGCCTAAGAAAACTACTTATCTAGATTCTATGTTAAGCTAGCTATGTATTAGTTAGTTCTTATTTATCTTTGTACTTGCCTCATTAATAAATGGGAATTGATTTGCACACTCATGAATTTGATTGAGACACTCCATCATGTGCATTATATAGTTGTACCAAAATCCATATTGTGCTTTATCTGTTTATACATTGAGTGTCCCAATCAATATTTTGAGTGTGCGAATCATCTCCCTTAATGAATGTTTGATGTTGTTGTCTTATGGATTTAGCTTTGTGTGATTCTATCCTTTTGTGCACACTAATCAACTTTAATTTGAAATTAAAATTGAACCTAAATCTATCACAACCCCTAAACTTGACTAAAATTGGTTCAAAATGATATCTAAATTATTTTGTCACCCTTTGTCAAGACATTCTTTGTGAATGTGTTGCTTTATGCAACCCTAACATATTTTGGTTCTAATAGAGGTAAAATTCCAAGATTTGCAACTTTTTGAAAAAGTCTTAGTTTTTCCCAAAACCCAGGAAAAACATGGTTCAAAGTCCTCTGGACGCGGTTCCTTAAAGACCCGCGGTTCCTTAGTGATATGGAACCGCCGACCCCTATAAGGTACCGCGGCCAGAAAGTGGCTTTTGACGATTTTTTGGTCAAAACCTTTAAAACCCTATTCCCAGTCAAGATTCCTTGTTTACTCAAACTGACTAAACATTCCTTGACACTACACATTTTGTATTCAAATTCTTACCTTGATTACATTTTACTTATACCCCAACCTTGAGATTTTATTCTCACACCTTCCCAACCTTGAGAATTCATTTTCACATAACCTTGAGATATCATTCTTACACTCTCACAATGCCTAACTCCTACATTCCTAACCTTGACATTTCTTTGTCACAACCCCTCTCACCCAAAGCTTCTTCATCCAAGCTTTCAAAGAAACCGAAAATCTCGGTTCGACTCGTTTGGGTTAAGAAGAATGAACTATCTTCGTCCAAACCACCCAAAAACCCTACCTTCTCTCCAATCAAGTATTGGAATGAGACTTACACCATAAACCCCATCACCGGAGCAAAAGAAAATGTTCCACCACCACCATAATCCTTCAATACCCCCCAACTCAATGACCTTGCAACCTTCCCAAACCTCACAAGGCATTGTGAAAACATTCCCAAACCCTTTACCCCACCACCACCAAACCCTAAGTTTGATGCCATACCCCCATCAAACGATTTTGTGTTGCATCATGGATCCTCGTGTGATTGTTGCCGATTTCAACAAATTGAACTTGCTCATGTGTATGAGAAGTTAAATTTTCTTGAATTCCTCCTCACTCGACCTCCTATTCAAGTTTTCGTTCCGGTGGACAAAACTTCGAATGATGCATCATCGTCTTTTTAGCTTTATTTTATTTTTAGCAATCTTGGAAAATATCACTATTAGACTAGCTTATGCTTAGTGGTTTATTTTCCATATTTATTGCTTTTAGATACTCATACTATGTGTATGTCTATCTTCTTTGTTGTATTTTTTTAACCTTTGTGTTATTTGTGTGCTATATAATTAGTTCTACTTTGAGTTGATCTTGGTTAATTTTTTACAATTGCTTATGGGTAATTCCATCAATTCTAAAGCTTTAACCCATTGACAAGCTTATCATCTTCATTGGATTGAAGTTTGATTTTGTCAATTACCTCTTTGGACATACTTAGCAAAATACTTGCTTCTAATTTGAGACTTCTTCTCTTTCTCCCTCTCAAGTTACTTAGTAGGTAGTGATCATATATACATTGGTGTTTCTTTCCTTTCTACTAACCTTTGTGTAGCATGTCACCTTAGCTCACAAACTTGGTGCCCCAAGCAAGGGGGAGCAACCACCAAGGGGGAGCTACTAGCAAAGTTCGATGTTCTTCAAAGACTTTTGCTAACCTTTTTGCTACGACAAAGGGGGAGAAATGATAGTGATAAACCAGTTAATAATTCCATAGTTTGTGTTTCTACGTAAATGAGTTTATCGTTTGTCGTAATCAAAAAGGGGGAGATTGTTAATGCAAGTAATGCCTAAAAACATTATTAGTGTTAACTAATCTTTCTTAGTTTTGATCACAACAAACCATACAACACATTTAGTGTAAAACACAAAATGAATTATTTAACTAACACTATCATCAAGGTAATAATCATATCACTAACCTTTCTTAATCATACTTAGTGATCATCAAAATGATTATCCTTAAAACTCACTTTTGTTAATAAGACAAAAGAATTTTAATAAACTTTCTTTTTTAGAAAATGTTTTATTAAAATGGAAAATGAAAATTTGAAAATGACGTATTCCAAATGCTGTTAGAATATCCTTTGAAGGGTTCAAATACCTCAGATATTCCCACCCCACTAAAAGACAAAAAACGGAGCGGAGTCTAGTGGCGGTACCTTAAGTACCTACGCGGTACCTTAGCGATATGGTACCGCGGGGTGAGATAAGGTACCGCACACAGTAGCCGTTATAGATCCGTTGTAACTTTTTCTCCTTTAAATAGTGGGTCAAATCTCATTTTCCAGCAAGCCTCTTGGATGTTTTTCTCATCCCTCTTTCTATTTTCTATAGCATAATCATTAGTAAATGATCACTTAAATTGTTAAGGATGTTTACATATGATTATCCTCTTGATCCCCTCCTTTACCATGTCCAATGAGAAGATCACTCACTCACTAGTGTAGTGATAAAGATGAATTTATGAGCTAGTCATATTCATCATGATATCGGTCAATCCAATGTATTTATGAATACTTGGACTAGTTGTGTTCATCCAAGTTATTTGTGGATACTTAGATTTGTTGTGTACATCCATTGCATATGTGTTTGCTTGGATTTGTGTTGTGTAAATCCAAGCTACATGTGTGTACTTGGATAAGTCTAGTTGAGTTGTAATAGATTTGATTAGGAGTTCTCACTAAACTATAAAGTGATGTGGTTGTGTCTTGTGAGTTCTCACTAAACTTTAACGTGATTAGTAGTTGTGTTGTTTGAAGTTCTCACTTAGCTTCAAAGTGAAGAGTCGTGAAGATTGGTTCTAGCTTTCGATTATAACTCGACATCTAGCCTTGTGTCGTAAAATGGTGAAGTAGGCAACGTCGTGAAGATTGGTTCTACCTTAAGATTAGAACTCGACATCTAGCCTTGTGTCGTTAAATTGTGAAGTAGGCAACGTCGTGTAGATTGGTCCTAGCTAAAGATTAGGTCTCGACATTTAGCTTAGTGTCGGAAAATAATGTAAGCAACGATGTAAGGTTTTCTCCGCCGAGAAGGGAGCTTGTGGATATAGTGGAAATCTCGAGTAGGTGTACTCGAGGAGTGGAGTAGAAACGAGGATAGAGCCTCGTTGTCGAACCACTATAAATCTTGGTGTCTTCCCACTAGGTTGTCTCCTTCCTTGCTCTTTACTTATTTCATTATCATTATACTTGCTTATTATCCTTGCTAGTGTATTTCAATTGAACCTAATCATTATGCAACTTAGCATCAAGTAAAAAATAGTTTTGATACAAACCAAATTGAAAGTAATTTTAATTTGGTCACCAATCGAAGAGAAACTATTCAACCCCCCCCCCCCCCCCCCCTTCTAGTTTCTACATAGAAGAATTTGGTCATTTATAAATTTATTTTTCAAATGACATCACCTGGAACTATGGATTTTATATTTGTGTCACTATAGACTGCCTGATGCCGATTACATACTTCATGGCCCATTCTTTCATACCTCTATTTTTACTAAGGAGACTCGTTCCCATTTTGTTTCTGGTGTTACTTATGGTGTCCCATGGTCCGATGTCGGTGTTGAAAAGGTTATATCTTATTTAATGTTTTATGTCTAGGTTCAATATGGCTTCTACTTACAGTTTATTTGATATTATAGGTTTACTTTCCAATCAATAAAGATGATATCCATTGGGTCCTTGCTCAACTACATTTACGTTCTGGTGTCATAACCATTTACGACAGCATGCTTCCTAATCACTTGCTAGAAACTCAAGTTGAATATCGAAAATGGTGGCTGGCCTTGGCTGAAACATATCAATATGTCATTCCAAAGTATCTTGAGGACAATGATGTAATGAGTAAGAAAGGGATTGATCCTAAAAATTACACAATCACCTTCCGTTACGCTGCTAATGTCCCTACGCAAGCTGGCCCTTTAGGCGATTGTGGAATTTGGGTAATGAGAAATTTGTTTATGCTGACAAAAAATATGGAATTGGAGGTGACTAATCCATTGCTAGCAGGATTAGCCTATAGGGAGCGTTTTGCAGACTTCTTTTGGACATACAAGATTCCCACTAAGTGTGCAAACAACAGTGCAGACAATTGATCGTCTTGATTACTTATGTAACTTTTCTATTATCAGATATTATTCCTAAAAATGTTGGTCACAGTCTTTTGGACAACTTGATTGTTGAACTTTTGTTTATATTTATGTTAAATGCCATTTTCAAATGGCCAATATATTTTATCTATTGTGCATTATATTTATGTCCATAATAAATATAGACAAAAGCTAAATTTCCTTAACTACTAATTTGAAAACAAGCTTATAACAAAAGTTGAAAATTAATATAAGCTGAAAACAAAACACCCCTTGTATACAAGCCCTAGGGAAACTTTATCAGTAAAGACCCTAGGGCATGACGATAAGGTGTGTGTGTTGTAGTGTGTGTGGCGCAGGTTCGAGTCCTGGCTACGTCCAAATTTTTTAAAACTTTTTTATTTTATTTTTCTTTTACACTACTGGTAATCCCAATTCCAATAAACAAAATTTAAACCTAAGATTAACAAGATTAAAAGCTAAATTTCCTTAACTAATAAGTTGAAAACAAGCTTATAACAATCGAAAATTAATATAAGCTGAAAACAAAACACCCCTTGTATACAAGCCCTAGGGAAACTTTATCAGTAAAGACCCTAGGGCATGACGGTAAGGTGTGTGTGTTGTGGTGTGTGTGGCGCAGGTTCGAGTCCTGGCCATGTCCAATTTTTTTAAAACTTTTTTATTTTATTTTTCTTTTACACTACTTGTAAACTGGTAATCCCAATACTAATAAACAAAATTTAAATCTAATACTAATAAACAAAATTTAAATCTAGGATTAACAAGATTAAAAGTTGATCATTTGTGAAAATTGTGCTACGGTTGAGCACTATTGCATTTGCTAAATAAGATTAAGAACAATACAGACATTAAACAAAACAAACAAACGAAATGAAATACAATACATCATTGATATCACTAACAGACATAACATAGCATGGAGAGTTATATAATTTCACTTGGTGGACTGTTAAGAAGAAATAACGATTCCTTGTAGGGGCCGACCATTAATGAACCGGGTACTCCTTGAATAGCTAGGTTGTTTACCCATTGACCGGTTGGTATGTGCCATGTTTCTAGGATGTGAGGAAAACCAACAGGGTTTACACTTGTCACAAATATCGACTCATTGTTATTTGTAAACCCCAACAACTTTGGCACTAGCTCAATATCCCTTTCGTGAAAGTAATTCACTCCAGCCATTGAAAGCAAGCCATCCACCACATCTAATTGCCAACCACAAGTAACTCGTCCTCTTAGAAAAACAATTGTCCCTGAAATTATGAGACGATTGTTTAGCTTTGAAAGTGTGTATGGAGGTGGAACGGCTCTTGTTATCTCCTCAGGGATATCTTCCAGTATAAACTGGTGAGTATCCAGTCCAAAGGACAAAATCATAAATCTTCTGTGCTCTTGTTCATGGTTACAAATATAATTTTCAGAACACACCCAATAAATTCTTCCGGCCACCACCGCCTGGCTGCCCCTTTTGATTCGTAGAGATCCCCGGGGCGAATCTTCGGGTAACAAATCAATCCATACACGTGAGGACATTGTAAATACAGAGACTGAGCATGGACCTTCAACTACTGGATTAGTTATCTTCACTATGGTAGGTTCCTGTGTTGCCTTAGAAACACCAAACCCAAATACCTTTTTGGAAAAAGGATCCTCTAGATATGGTGCCAAGATGGTCACATTATTGTCCAATATTGGGTTCCAGAGAACAAATGCGATTTCGCCTGCAACAACAAAACACCATATACCTTCAGAAGTGCAGAGTGCATCCAGTGAAGCAGAATTTAATCCAAAATTCTAAACTAGTCTGAATTCTATGTCCCTATTCACCATATACATGATACCATTGCCCAGAACCTCTTGCTTGTATTGAAAAATAAAGCTGCAATTAGAAGCCTCATGAGACCCGTATTCACGAATGAAATCTTCTGCGTCAATGATAGCTTTCAGAGACTTGCATATTTGACGACATCTGCATACGTCTCTTATAGGTAGTCTAAGCATGATTTCTCTTTATATTTCTATTGGAATGTATTCAGACATTTTTAAGGAGGTTTGTGACAAAAGAAACAAACAATTGGTATGTTGTATCTGATGACAAAGTTTTTGTCAACATACTTATAACCTAGTAAATGCAGAAAAAACCTTAAAGAACATAGTACAATTTCATTAGTTTACTTTGTATCTTGACAAGACAAGTCAAAATAAATACAAGTTGATCACTTGAGCACCGTCAGTTGCTCAATTAACCAATTCCAAAGAAAAAAAATAAGAATCCTAAATTAACATTCAGGAAAACATTATTTCGCATGCCTGTTCTTTTACAAACAAGTATACATGAACTAATAAATCTGAAAGTGATTACTTCCGGTTTCCTCTTTTGGTAAAAACGTTCGCCCTGTTTTGATAAATATTTCCCCCTGTTTTGATAAATAATTCCCCCTATTTTGAGATAAAATTTAACTAATAGTTGATAACGTGAGCACCGTTGGTTTATCACTTGCCTAAGTCTACGGTTGTTGAATTAATTTATGACTATTAACTAATGTTGTTACATTATCACTAAGAAAACCTTAAAGAACAGTGCCTACACTTAACACCCTTTCTGAATAATCTATATCTAGTTTCTTGTTGCACATATTTACGACCATTAACTTCACTGAAACTACCCTAAAGAATAGGGTTAAAAGTCCTAGAAGCCATTTGACTTTCCTTGTATACAAGTCAAGTGTTCCATTACAAATTTTCTTTCAAAATGAAACAAGGATTCAGAATAGTGAAAAGGAAACATACATTAAGTCATACATTATACGGTCACATAATAAATACCCATACTTTCTAGTAACGGGTAAAGTGTGCAAAAGGTTACATAATATTATACCGTTACATAATAAATACCCAGTGACGGGTTAAGTTTGCAAAAGATTACATACGACAAATATACTAGTTGTCGCGTTTACCTTTACCCTTAGAAGGCTTAACACGCTTTGGCTTGGATGTTGCATCAGAAATAAGATCATCTGGGAGGTTCTTTTTACTCTTTGAAGCCTGTTTTGACTCGTCATCGCTGTAACTTAGGAAAGGGCTTTTATATATGGGTTCCCCCTGTTTCTCACTTTCCGTGCCGTCATCAGAACTGGTATCATCAACATTTCTTAGTTTGAGTTTTTTTGGCTTCAAAAAGAAGAACTCTGGTTCATCTTTCTCTTCTGCTTCATCAAACCAATTGACGAGGTAATTAAATGGACCTTTACTAGACACTTTTTCCATTTCAACCACAGAACTTGATGAACTCGATGAAAAGCTATCATCTGAATCCCATGTTAAGTAGTTTGATCCCTGAGAACTATTTTGATTATCTGAATTTGGCAACAAAATACGAAGTTAAGTACCAACAACATAAGTGTTCCTTTTAATTGGTATTCCTTAATTTAAAAAAAAAGAATCCCCTAAAATATACCAAGAACATAAGTGTTCCTTAATCTACCAAAAATATACCGCATCTTTAATATACCAACAACATAATCTACCCTAAAATATACCAACAACATAAGTATTCCTTAATCTACCCTAAAATATACCAACAACATAATTGTTCCTTAATCTACCATAAATATACCGAATCCTTAATAATCAATATACGACAAAAACATATCATATGTGTATCTCATATCTAATTATAATATTTTGTATAACAAATTAAAATTCTAGTATTATACGGGGGATTAAATTAAATTGTCTAAATTTAGTATAAAAATTTATTAAAGATGTGACTTAACGTTATGATTTGCCATTGTTCCTGATCTTGGGGATCTGATTGATTTGGGTATGGGATTGGTCGTAAATTATGTTTTGATCGGTTTTTATGTATTACAATCATTAACCGCTTGTAAACAAACTTATCTAAACTGTGCAAAAATTACCCTTCAACTTTAATTAATTTTATTGTACATATATAAATTGGTCTTTTTCCCTAAATTTAAACATTGTTATCTAAATAACAACTTAAGGTGACTAGTTAAAAAAATATTACTTTGGAATTAATATGTGAAACTACCCCTCTCTAAACGACTTGATGTAAACACACTAGTCTAGTATAAATCTTTGTAAAAGTCTAGCCCATCTGTTTCCACCTGTTGTAGTTACTATTCCCCCTGAATTCACAATTACTAACCCCTGCGAAAGTCGAGCATCTACCCCCTATTAGTTGAGCACTTGTAAAATTTCCTTTGGTTGTTGAATATCATAAAGACCATTAATAGTTACATGAACTTTGCTATTATATAATCAAGAAAAATGAGTTTCCTTTTTAGTTTCTTGTTACAAAAAAATTAAAAAAATGACTTCTTCCAGGAAAGAAATTAGTGTGTTTTTTGATTACGAAGGCTTAATTTTTGGTGTTAGCCTTAAGAAAAGCACAAATTACGAAGAACTTGTCTCTTATGTGAAGAAAAAGTTTGAAATTAACCTGCATTCCGATATCACGTTTACTTATGAACAAGGTTCAAGATTGGTGCGCATACACGATGATGATGATGTCAATTTCTTCATCAATAATGTAGGTCACAAGAAAGGTAACCCGCATACAATATTTATAAAAAAATAGACATTACTTCTAGTCCTGTTAAGAAGAGTGATTTGGATCCTCATAAACATGATATAGATGATAATAATAATTCACCTTTACCGAAACAAGAAACTTTAGACAGGTATGAAATAATAGATTGGGAACAAAATACATTAACAAATATAGGTAGTCCACCAGAAGATATAGATCAGTACATGATTGAAGAAGGTCACTCAGGTGAATCAAGTAAAGAATTATTTGATCGAACTGTGTCACAGGGTGATAGATTTGATAGTAAAGAATTATTAATGCGTAAACTTGGTGAAAAAGCTCTTTTAGAAGGATACCAGTTTAAGCCTAGGAAATCAGATCCCTTTAGATATGATGTAATATGTGTGCACGAGGGTTGTGGTTGGAAAATAATTTCAAATAAGCTGACATCTTCCATAGAATGGATTGTTAAAAAAGTAAATGACCATCACACTTGTCCAAAGAACCAAATTGGTATGCATCATCGTAATGCTACCGCAAAATTGGTGGGTCATTTATTACAAGATAAGTTAAAAGAAAATACCACTCGTATATACAAGGGTAAGGACATTCAAGATGATATAAACAGTTAGTAAAACATCGACATTACCTACAAACAAACATGTAGATCCAAGAATGTGGCTTTGGAAGCTATAGCCGGTTGCCCTGTTGCCTCTTTTGCACAGTTACCGTATTACTGTCATAACTTAATGTTGACAAATGACGGTACTGTAACACATATCGAGACTGATGACGAAAAAAGATTTAAGCAAGTGTTTATAGCTTTTGGTGTTTCGGTAAGCATTTTTATTTGTATCTAATTTTTATCAGTATAAATAAACTTTCAGTATAGCTAAACTTTTTTAATTAATTTAGATTCGGAGCTTTAAGGACCATATGAGGCCGTTGTTGATAATAGATGGAGCTCATCTTAAAGGGCCATTCCAGGGAACTAATTTGACAGCTGTGGGAATGGATGGCAACAACCAAATTATACCTATTGCAACTGGTGTGTCTCAGGCTGAGAGTGTAGAATCATGGACATGGTTTTTGAACCACTTGAAGGAATGCATAGGGGAAAATCCTGAATTGGCTATCATATCAGATAGACATGCTGGGATTTTATCAGCTTGTGTTGCTGTTTTCCCAAATGCATTTCATAGCTACTGTTGTAGGCATCTAATGATAAACTGTAAGTTGAGCGGTGATGTACTTGAGTCAACATACTGGTAGATGTGCAAAGCTTACCTAATTGAAGATTTTAATAATAGGATCAGTGAAATTAGAGGCAAAAGACCGCAAGCATACAAAACCCTTATAGATGCTGGTGTAGACAAGTGGTCCAGGGCACATTGTACTAGTAATCGTTACAATTACATGACTTCTAACTCGGTTGAGTCAATCAATGCTTTAACAAAAGAACGAAGAAAACTTCCAATTACAAACCTAATGGAGTGGTATAGGAAACTGGTTCAGAAGTGGTATTGTAGTCGTCGCCACAAATATAAAGGTACTATTATTGTTCTGTTATCTGTAGTTTTATAACTAATCCCATTTTTTTGATAAAAAGTCCCCCTGTTTTGATAAAAAAGTTCCCCGTGTTTTGATAAAAACGATCCCCCTGTTTTGATAAATAGTTCCCCCTGTTTTGCCCTAAAAAATGCAGTTGACATGTAGTTACTCTATTTGATGAATAAGGAATAATTTAACTAATGGTTGATTATTTGTGGAATAGTTGAGCATTTTTACAAAATCTGAGAATTTGTGCACAAGTAAAAGCAGTTGATCATTTACAAACTGAGTATTATTTTTTATTTTTTTCAGATGCACAACCAAAGGACAATGAACTAAGTAACTGGGCTAAAGGAAAAATAAACAACCGGTGGCGAAAAGGCGTTAGTTAGACTGTGACATGCATTGAGAAGTTTAAAATTTACCAAGTTGATGATACTCGTAGAATCCATACTGTCGAGATATATAAATACTCATGCACATGTCGAGTTTGGCAACTTTCAGGTTTGCCTTATGCCCATGTTTTGGCAATATGTAGAGTTCTTGGGTTGACAGAGTTTAATCACATGGCGCAAGGCTGGTTTAAGAAAGCAACGCTAAAAGCCACATACCAAGGAATGGTTTATCCGGTCGGAGAAGTTTCAAGTTGGCAACGTCCTAATTACTTGCAAGTTGTTAGGCCACCAATTATTGGTAAAAAAACAACCGGGCAGACCAAAGAATAAAGATCGTATTAAATCACAAGGTGAGGAAAAGCTACCTGTTAAATGTGGAAAATGCGGTAATCGTG
Organism: Glebionis coronaria; assembly: GCA_025667525.1. Taxonomy (NCBI): domain Eukaryota; kingdom Viridiplantae; phylum Streptophyta; class Magnoliopsida; order Asterales; family Asteraceae; genus Glebionis; species Glebionis coronaria. The sequence continues at coordinate 33,943,442 of CM046877.1, forward strand.
GGCACAACAGACAAACTTGCAGAGAACCGTTACCATCCAAAAAGGTAAGCTCTTTATGTTGTTTTTATATTTTATATTTGGGTACGTGGGTGTTTTGACATTTATATAATTTTTTACATATGTTTTAGGCAAAGACGTGTGACAATGAAATAAGGTAGGGAGCACATAACGACACTCAACAGTCAACGTCGTACTCTTTAGACGTTGTTAACTTGGATGAACCATAGATTGCATCAACTTATGTGGTTGTTAATGAACATTGATTTGTTGTTTATGTTTAAGAACTTATTTTCTTGTTTTATTTTTTTTATCGAACAATGTGGGTTGATTTAAATTATCTATCAAACTGTCTGTTAGTTGATGATGTTTCATATGTGGTTAGCTTCACCATGAAATTGAATGAGTCTAAACAATTGTTGATAGTTGAATGTTGTTTGACCATTTTGTCCCTGTTTTTATAACCGTTGAGTGAAAGAACCGTTATTGGATAAACAGATGTTTGACCATTGACTTTTAACGGCGGTTTGATCATCAGTTGGTTTAATAACCTTCAAAAAAAATATATTGATAATTTCTTTTTTCAATTCAATCAAATCCGTCCACTATTAATTCTTCAATCTGCATATAAAATTTCAATTCCCTTTTCTGGTTCATGGTGAATTGCAAATCAATCATAACCCACTAGCAATGACTACTATTAAATTTCAGGATTATCACAACATGGTTGCCAATTTGAAGAAGAGTGATGATCACAGGGAATTTGATGATACTGTGGCCTATCTTCGTGTTTGCTACTTTAAGTTCGCACTTCAGGTAAATCCTAAAATCTACACTTCACGCATTAAGCAGTTTTGGAATAATTCAAAGATAAAAACTGTCGATGGAGAAGTAAAAATTAAGAGTAAGGTTGATGGAAAATATAAGTGGGTAACTGTTGATTCAATCAGAGACTCACTTCTATTGAATGATGCGGATGGTGTCAGTACTATGCGTGAAACCGAATTGTTTCGACATATTTCATTGTTGGGCCATAATATTGCTGATAAACAAAAATCAAAGTTTTTAAAAGGACAGTTTGCACCCCACTGGAAATTTTTAATACATGTTATTCAACAGTGTTTAAGTCCCAAAACAACCTCGTTTAATGAATTCGGGAGTAATATTGCGACGGCACTTGTATGTTTGGCAACAGGGAAAAAATACAATTTTTCGCAAATGATTTTTGATGCTATGTTGAAAAATGTTAAAAGCAAGAAAAAGTTTTGTATGTACCCAAGATTTTTGTCAGTGATTTTAGACATGGATGGGGAGATCAAACACAAAAGGTTTTACAAGATGGCCAAACACAAAGCCAAATTATTCAACACCTTGAAACCAAACACACAAAACTTTTCTGGGAGATATGTCCCATTAACCAAACCAATTCTTGATATAATTCAGTGTGAAGCTTCTGCAAACACAACAGAAGCCCATCAAACACCCTCGTCTGAATCACAACCTCATCCTGACCCTGTATCATCTCATACCAAGTCGATCAGGGTACATTCAGTTGTAGAAGAAGACGCTCATACCATAGGTGAGGGTAGTAAGCAAAAGATGACTGAGCCAGGCTTTGAAGGTAGACATGAAAGTGGCAACACATGTGAGGGTAGTATGGAATCCTTGACAAATACCAAGTTGACTGTTTTGTGCACTAGTCTGCAAAGACAAAATGCACAACTTGAACAAAAAGTAAAGGATCAGGGTCTGGAAATTGAAATTTTAAAAACAAGACTTAAACAACTTGAGGGGACGAGAAGTAAAAGTTTGGTTGTTTCCTCTAGTGATGGCAATCAAGATGATGATGCTTCCAAAACGAATGAAGATTCAAAGGAGTCAAGTGGGACTGAATATTATGACTATCCCACGGAAAATATTGAAACGGATACTTTTAATAAAGGAAGTGATAACGGAAGTCACAACATAGATGATATTGCTGATATATTGGCCAAAATGGCACAAACATCTGATCAAACACAACAATGTAAAAGAAAATATGAGATTGGTTGTCCAGGTACGTCTAGTTTTGTTAGTCAGCGTAACAAACCAAAAAGAATGAAAAGGATGGAAAATCTAGGGAAGTTTGCTGCTGATAACACGGGACCATCTGATGAGGAGATTAATAAGAAATTGAAATTAGTTCTTCCTGATGACTTCAAGTTAGATTCAATCTCGACAAAGTACTCAGTTTATAAATATGAATCTGTGATTGATAAGGGTATGAGTTGGTGGAAGGTGTTTAGGACAAATGGTGATTGTGAAGCGTATCAAACGTTTCCAGAAATGTTTGAGGCTTTAGACAGAGAAGATCTTGATGATCTTTGGAGGGTTTTGAAAGCAAAATTTCTGTCTAAGCCACCTACAGAAGACATGGAAAAAGATTTTGACATGTGGACTACAATGAAAAGAATGTACGAGCATGATCAAAAAGATGCCATTTGGGGAAATCAGACGGATTCAAATATGATATTCTGGAGGTTGTTTTCTTCTTCTGCAGTTATTGAGGTAATTATGACAGAGATGATTGTCTACTTGCTAGTCGATAGGATGTATCCCCTCACACAGGAAACTTTGAAGAAAATGCTGGAATTTGATTTACAGGTTGATTGTATCAATCATGTAGCTTATCAGTTGATCAGGTTTTTGCACTCTCAGATTCTCCCTTGAAGAAGTTACTTTATTTAATGTAATTTACTCTATTTAATGTAATTTACTCTATTTTCTGAATATTTAGCAAGAAAATGTTGGAATTTATTTAATGTAATTTACTCTATTTTAATTTTCTCTATTTGCACAAAAAATTCCCACTGTTTTGTCAAAATATTCCCCCTGTTAATAGTATTTCATTTGATGGAAAAGTTGAGCATTTGTTCATTAAGCAACAAAAGTTGAGCATTTGTGCGTAGGCAACAAAACTTGAGCAGTTGTGCAATATCCAACAAAAAGTTGAGCATTTGTGCATTAGGAAAACAAATAGTTGAGCAGCTGTGCAATATCCAACAAAAGTTGAGCATTTGTGCATTATCAAACTAAAAGTTGAGCAATTGTGCAATATCCAACAAAAAGTTGAGCATTTGTGCATTAGGAAAACAAATAGTTGAGCAGTTGTGCAATATCCAACAAAAGTTGAGCATTTGTGCAAAAAGTTGAGCAGTTGTGCACTATGAATAAAAAAGGTGAGCATTTGTGCACTATGAATCAAAAGTTGGTGCATTAGGATCACAAATAAGTTGAGCATTTTTGCACTATGAACTAAAAAGTTGACCATTTTTGCACTATGAATTAAAAAGTTGACCATTTGTGCACTATGAAACAAAGTTGAGCAGTTGTGCAATATGTGAAAAACGTTGTGCATTAGTGCAACATTTGACCAATATTTTTAAGAAACAAATGTAATAGATAAAGTATCACAAAACAAATAATAAAACAAAATAAGTTAGAAGTTATTTGAAGCCATTCAAACATAACAATTGATTAGAAGTTGCGTCTAAGACATATGCAAGAACTACATTGCTATCTTGTGCTTGAAAAAGAATTCCAGCATTTTCTCTCTATAGGCAAGGGCGGTTTGTATTAGATCTTCAACATAGAGCGAGATACCATGGGCTAACCTATTTATATAGCAAAAAAAAATTAAAAAATGTAAGATCTGACAAAGGATATATTAGAAGACAATGAGTTATACAATGATATACCTGTAAAGGAAAATGCAGAGAAATACGCCACAGTCACCAAATATCCCACCTTGGATTGGGACATTTTTTGCTCGACAGAAGTTAATAGAGTAGGAATTTTTTTCAATACCTTTGCCTTCAAACACCCCGGTTTTTTCTAAAACAACCGGAAGTTTATTCCCTAAACACTCCATTACTGACAAATACCAGTCACTACATTCATCATTATAATTTTCACTGTCATATATCGTAACATTTCCAGATGTAATGTGAAACTGTGCTAAGAACCAATGTCGTTTGGATTGATTAATTGGAATGAAGACCTATAAATATTATTATACATAAAATTAAATTAAAAATAATATATGATTTGCAAATACGATTTTTCAAACTTGAAATAATTACATGTTCAACATCTCTCCACGACAACGGGTAAACTTCATCCGTTGCATAAAACAGTGGCATCGATTCGGCCATCAAAAGGTTAAAAAAATAACAGCTAACCATTGACCAGTCATGCGATGATTGTCTAAAATGCCACATGTACCATACCCATAGATCAATGTTCTATAACAAGATAAAAAAAATATAATTAACAAAATTAAATGTATCTTAAAATATAAAGAAAATATAGATCAATGTGCTATAACAAGATAAATTAAAACATTTAGTATAAGTACCTCATCCAAATACCAACCAACTCGTTCTTCATCCAAACCAACAAAACTATCCCAAAAACTACGATCTACTGAAATGTCATTGCACCATGAGAACTTGCAACGAGGAATTGGTAAATTGTTGAGGAAAAACACCGTCGGGGAATCACAATAAATTTTGTCAATACTTTTAGATGGTCTCCTAAGATCCTGAGAATAACAAATTATCAGTAAAGACAGTTAAGTTAACAAAAAAGATAACAAGAATTAATTTGATGTCGTGAATGGAGGACAAACCTCTTTCCATGGTTCAAGATTCATGCACATTTTAATCATAAATGCATCAAGAACGTTCTTCTGATTTCTTAATGCATCCATGCTGGGTAACACAGTATCTGTAAAACCTATAAATTTCAGGTTTTGACTATGTCAACATTGTGTACGTCACCTCATGATATCTATATATTTATTCTATCACCTTTGCATGAAATCCTTTGAACAATCATATGCATCACATGAGCATACATCATTTTAATCATCTGATCAGGGAAACAACTATATCACAACCTTTTATTGTGACTATGAGTATTTTAATCATAAAAGCATGGCCACATTTGTATGACTACATTTCAAGAGCATACTGGACAACAAACAATCTATTATGAGGGACTTTAAGTCACCTGAACATATGATCACTTGCATACATCCTTTTGATTTCTAAAAATCCAACGTCATGATCACAATTAATAACTGACTACTTAAATATATAAATTCTTAAAGTTTGAATATTTTATATGTGATTCTCACACTATAATTGACTTTAAACTACGATGACAATTACTTTTATACATGAGCACTACGTTAAATCATTTTATTCTTTTAATATACTTTTGATATAATAAAAATCACCTAAACGACCATACTTTCACCAAGGATCCCAAAACCTAACCAAATAAATTAGGACTCAAACCTATTTCTACTACATCATACTTATAACTCTAGTAATTATACCAAGACCCCAATATTCAAACCAAAACCAATCCTAGACACTACAAAGTATTATACACTTAACTAACCTACACTTAAAACAAAATTCAAAAATCTACAAACCCTACCCCACCCCTTACTCCTAGCCGTGTATACATGCTTCACCACACACATTTTCCCACCTTGTACAACACAACCTTAAATGAAAACACTATTCTAGCCCTTGGAAGCCTTGTAGGCGACGGCTTGAATGACCACACGGGTCAAGTGTACATCAAAGTTCATTAAAACTAGTACTTCCTAGTACTTCCTAAAATTCACCAAATCTAGGCACCCTTCTCTTTCTTGCCGTGTCCTACCCCCAAACCACAACTCTCATTTCATTCCTAGATATTTATAAAACTAGCTACACTCATTCACCCTCACACCATTACTTTCAGATCAAAGAACACTCCCACATAGCACCTTGATCTAACAAACTCCTCCATCTCGTTTTCTACCCCATATCTTTGTACTCCAAGCATTGAAGACTAGCATTCAAGACTCCTAGGTCTCGTCTAAAGCAAACCGACGCCAACACCACCCCATTCGTCACCATCTTGATCACACGAGTAAGTATAGTCCACCTTAGACCTATTTCAATCATTTTTACTTTCCATCTCATGGCATGTATGTAGGAACTTAGGAAACGAGCCTAGGTTACCATGCATACGTAAAACTTCTATGAAATGCCTCTCATATGGCTTATGAGCCCACGGCTCATATGGTGGAATAGATTTTCGTGCCCTAAATCCTTAACCATGCCCTAACATGTTGAACACCTTGCTTAAAACTCCTAGAGATAAGCTAGTTATAAGTTAGTGCCTTGAAAACAAATAATAAGCCCAATAGATGGACTTATAGGCTCGGCTTATTAATAAAACGCGTGTAGATAATCTCCCTAAAAAATAAGCTGAATTATTATGGGTCTCAATAAGCCTATGCAAACATAAGCCGAATCTCAAAAGCCTTAGAATAAGCCCATGAGCCCTCAAAACGTAAGCTTAGGTTTAACTATTAGGAAAATATAAAACTTAGTCAAAAACAATAAGCCTATATAAGCCATAAAAATAAGCCGATTATATTTAAGCTTACACTAAGTTAGATTAGAAATAAAACATGTTATAAGCCCATTTAATAAAACTATTATAGGCCCAATAGTAATTATTTAAGACTTACTAAATTACCTTAAGTTTTTACTAAGCCAAATCAAGCCCATTATCCCTTTTTACCCTAACCGGACCCCAAATGGGCCGTATAGCCCAAACTAGATATATACAGAGACTTTTCGTGCCTAAATTGTTAAATATTGAAAGTTTGGTCCAAAATTATAAACTAGTAAAACTTGTGTAAACCTATTCGTGACTATTATATATACAAGGGTCGTTTGTGTCATTTTTGAAACTATAGGGTATGTTAAATTCAAACCGAGAGCTAAAATAAACCACAAGGACCTATTGTGTCACTTTTGAAACTAATATCAAGCCCTAATCCCATATTAAAAGTTTCTGTGGGATTGGAGGGGGTGTTTGGTCATTTCTCTAAAGTTTTCCAAGCCCTAGGGGCGTATTCATAAATAGAATTAACTGACAAGGACTAACGATGTAATAAACTTAACGGACGAAAACTTAAAGTTACCTTTGCAAACAATTATACTTACAAAGATTTATTATAGTTTTATTTAATTAAAAGAAGTAATAAAACATGTCATTTGTAAAATAAATCACTTTAGTTATTTACAAACTCTACGAAATTGACAAACCCCGTTAACCATTTTCTTTTGAAACCTTAAAACTTAATAAATTGTAATTTATTTCTCTATGATAAATTAAATAAGATAAAAACTACTTTTTTAATTTACGACCCCTCTTTTCTTAAACACTTAATATATATATATATATATATATATATATATATATATATATATATATATATATATATATATATATATATATATATATATATATATATATATATATAGAACAAACATATGTATATACTTTCATTTCACTATAAGAACAAACACTTGAACCAACGTAACAACTCATAAATTGTGATCATGCATTTTCATATGCACCATTCATCATGCATTATTATTGTTGCATTCACTGAGACATTTAAATTACTTAGGTAATTTCTCCAGTCCGTGACTATACTGTGACAGTCATTTAGTGACATCATCCTCACTACCTCATTATCACTAAGGTGAGTTCATGACCCCATCTTTACTGTTTTATAACTGGGGGAGAAAACATACAAAACTATTTATATGCAAGCATGCACAGACAACAACAATTTATTTGCCTACTGTTTGCCCCATTCCCGTGGACTGTATTAGTTAATAGTGTAGCGCGAAATGTATGGATAGATCTATTCGGGTATTGACAACACCCGGCCTGTCGTGATCAGCTGTCACGTATTGCTTAGGCCAAGCAGCAGGTTTATGTCATTGTCGGATTAAGGGAAACCTCAATCAGGATAGACCCAAATGGGCTTACTGAGAATCATGTCTAGCTTCTATTACAGGGCAGTAGGAACTACTGTAGCGTTGGGCTGTGATGTCCTGCTATCTTCGTGGTGCTTTGCATATTGATACTTTATTTAATTAATTAAACCTGTGAATTCACCAACCTCGTGTTGACCCCCACATTTTACTTTATGTTTTCTCAGGAAAGTAAGCAGGTTCATGCATTGGATTCCAGCATTTTAGGAAGCATCATGTTTACCATCGGACTGGGATATTTATTTCTGTTTTATAATATATGTGGTTTTAATTCAGACAAGATACTAAATGTGTACGATTAATTCATGTAATATGTTTCAAAGTGATATTTATAATCATTGCTCTATATGCTATGTGCTATCGATCCACCCAAGTAACACCCTAATTACTATTCCGCTGCATTTGACCAACTTGGGGGTGTTACAGAAATGGTATCAGAGCGCATAGTTATAGAGAACCAGATCAAAAACTTAAAAATTTTTAAATAAAAAAAATTTTAAACTGGACTATAACTGAACATAAAAATCAGTCTAAAGAAAAATTGATTTTTGGGGAACCTATAAGTTAGGCATATAGCATTGTAGAGCATGCATATTATGTGAACTAACTTTACATTGATTTATACCCTCATGGTAAATAAATCACATAAGTATCTATCTATACTTTAGACAAGCATAGTTAAAAGCTTTAAAACCACATCGCATATGCATCATAAAAACTTTTTGAATTGTGTAAGCTAAAAACTTGCTCAACTTTAAAATGTTACTTTCAGATATCATGACGACGCCCACTATCGTTACTAGTTTCGAGGAGCTTATGGTTCCTACCATCACACCCTTGTCACCAACATCAGTACTCGCTGGACTCGCATCTGACACTGAGTCCAGAGATGACCAGCAGGACGGGGTCATCGTACTCACAGATTCACCTACTCCTTCACCACCTACCGTATTCCCTACTACACCACTGCTTGTGGTACCTGCATCCCCTCCTAGAGAGGTGGACCAGGTCGTACCTTCTTTACCACCCTTACCACCACCTTCTGTACCTCGCACTTACCCCACTAGTGTTTTGCCACCTCGTAAGAAGAGACATGACACTATCCCTGACTCGACCTATGAGATTGGAGAGGGATCAGGAGCCGGGCAGGCTACACTTAGCGCCCTTCAGGCACAGATCGATGCACTTACGGCCCGACAGGCGCATGACACCGCCCTTATCCACTCTATACTACAGGCGGACCAGCAGGGTCGCGCCGTGCTCCAGGAGAGACTTGACTCTCTCTACTGGGCCATAACCGGCGAGTCATACACCACCCGGGAGACCATACACTGGTTATTGGATGAGGTAGCTTACCTCCGTTACCGCCTAGCTTTGCTAGAGAGTCATTCCTACGAGACTCGAGCCGCCATGTACACGCAGGAGGACACCTTCAGGACCTTCGTGGATTTGACAGATCTTCGCCACCAGGGGATCACTACAGAGACAGAGCAGTTACGGAGTGCTGACACTGCACGTCAGCATCAGCTACTAGAGGCTTTGAGATACACCCGAGAGACCCGGAGTGCCGTGATCCGCATGCAGGATGAGCGTACACCACCAGCTGGACCATCTGCACCTGCAGGCAGCCATACTAGTGTAGGCTAGATTTTCATTTGTACATCATGACAAGCATTGAGTTGCATCTCAGCTCGCATGATTTATCTCTTTTGTACTTGTATTCCTTTCAGTTGTATTTGTAGCACCTAACCTTAGTAGGTAGGATATCTTTGGTTGTATTACAAACATATGTACCACTATTTCAGACAGGTTTGCTATGCCCCTGTCTTAGATCGGTTGTACTTGTACTATATTGTTGTTTGCCAGAAATAGCATGTTATCGTCCACTTGTTTGTTTACATTTATATTATTATGAACTCTTAACGGATTATCAAATTTGTTGTGAATTCTATGCATAAACATTACCCATGCAGTTTAATATAACCATCTTGTTTATCAGCTAATAAATCTCAGTTCTTCTTATTAATATATAAAAATGCCACCAAGACGCGCACGCCCAAACCCCGCAGAAACACCTGCGACAACTATATCTGATGCACAACTCAGAGTACTGATTGAGCAAGGCATTACTGACGCCTTAGCTGCCAGGGAAAACCGCCTCAGCGGAACCCATGGAGACAGTGAAAACTCTAATAACAGGAACCGCGAAGCTCGAGGATGTACTTACCCTGATTTCCTAAAGTGCAAGCCCAGCTATTACAAGGGCAAGGAAGGGGTAGTCGAGCTCATGCAATGGTTTCAGAGGACTGAGACCGTGTTCCGTATTAGTGACTGTACTGAGGAAAACAAGGTGAAATTCGCCACTTGTACGCTCTTGGAACATGCACTCACGTGGTGGAACTCGCAAGTTGCTACCCTCGGACACGATGGAGCCTATGGGATGACATGGACTGCATTGAAGGAAAAGCTTACCATGAAATACTGTCCACGCAGTGAAATAAAAAAGCTGGAGGTTGAATTATGGAACCTCAAATGCATCAACTTCAATATTACGGGTTACAACCAGAAGTTCTAGGAACTAACTTTGATGTGTACCCGTATGTACCCTAAAGTGTCGGATAAGATAGAGAAGTACGTTAGTGGACTTCCAGACTCTGTTCATGACAGTGTGCTTGCATCTCGACCTACTACCATCGAGAGTGCCATTGAGTTTGCCATAAAATTAGTGGCCAAACATGGTCGCGATCATTTGATTAGACAAGCAGAGCACAAGAGGAAAGTCGATGATAACTACCGTCATCATCCCCAGACTCAACAGCCTAAGAGGCAAAGTTAAAGTCAAGTCTGCAGTGCTGTTTCCTCAGGATCACCACCATACGTGGGAAACAAACCAAAATGCTCAAAGTGTAACTTCCACCACTACTCCACTGTTGAATGTCGAAGACCAGAGCAGGGCAGCGCATATGCTCCGACCAATAGGAACAACTCCAGTGCCAACTACAAGCCCCACAACGGCAACAGGCAAAACTCCCGTGGAAGTGGATACCAAGGAAGCCGCCAGCTCACTGGCAGTGGAAACATGACTCGTAAGGAGATCCGTTGCTTTGGTTGTGGAGAGATCGGACATATCAGACCTGACTGCCCAAAGCGTAAGAATGAAAGCCAAGGCGGAGCATCCGCCAGAGTTTATGTCATAGGAGAAAATAGGACCAACCCCGACTCCAATGTAGTTACTAGTACGTTTCTTCTGAATAATCGCTATGCAAATATCTTATTCGATACGGGAGCCGATAGGAGTTCGTATCCACAGAGTTTAGTAGCTTACTAGGCATTCTACCTACCCCATTAGATAACTGTTACAGAGTCGAATTAGCGGACGGAAAAATCATTGAAACTAATACCATCATAAGAGGTTGTACTTTAAACCTTCAGGATCACCCATTTGATATTCAATTAATACCCATAAAACTAAGTAGTTTTGATATCATCATTAGTATGGACTGGTTGGCAAGATATCATGTAACCATTGTGTGTGACGAGAAACTAGTCCGTATACCATGGGGAAACACAGAACTAATTATTCGAGGAGACGGAAATTCGGATAAAACAGACACTAGGTTAAGTGTGATCTCGTGTACCAAAGCCCAGAAATATCTACTAAAAGGATTTCCTATCTTTTTAGCACATATTTCTAAGACAGACAAAGAAGAAGAACCCAAGAAGAAACAGATCAAGGATGTACCCATCGTCCGTGATTATCCTGAAGTCTTTCCAGACGACTTGCCAGGATTACCTCCGACTCGCCAAGTTGAATTTCAAATCGAGTTAGTGCCAGGAGCTGCACCTGTAGCTAAAGCACCCTACCGCTTAGCCCCTACCGAGATGAAAGAACTCGCAGAACAACTCAAAGAACTGTCAGACAAAGGTTTTATCAGACCCAGTTCCTCACCTTGGGGAGCCCCAGTGTTGTTTGTTAAAAAGAAAGACGGTTCTTTCCAAATGTGTATCGATTACAGAGAACTGAATAAGTTAACTGTGAAAAACCGTTACCCGTTACCACGAATCGACGACTTATTTGATCAGCTGCAAGGATCAAGCGTGTACTCTAAGATCGACTTATGATCCGGGTATCACCAGTTGAAGGTCAGAGAAGAGGATATACCAAAGACAGCTTTCAGAACGCGCTACGGTCATTATGAGTTCCAAGTCATGCCATTTGGACTGACCAATGCACTAGCCATATTCATGGATCTCATGAATCGAGTGTGCAGACCCTATCTGGATAAGTTCGTGATAGTGTTTATTGATTACATCCTCATCTATTCCAAAAATGAGCAAGAACACGGAGAACATCTAGCCCAGGTACTAAAACTGCTTAAGGAAGAAAAGCTGTACGCAAAATTCTCAAAGTGTGATTTTTGGATCCCTAAAGTGCACTTTCTCGGTCATGTGATTGATGACAAAGGAATCCAAGTTGACCCCGCGAAAGTCGAATCCGTGAAAGATTGGGCATCTCCCACGTCGCCGAAGGAAATTCGTCAATTCTTAGGTCTTGCCGGCTACTACCGACGATTTATCGAGGGTTTCTCTAAGATTGCTAAATCAATGACCAAGCTTACCCAGAAGGGCATAAAGTTTGTGTGGGGAGAAAAAGAGGAGGTTGCGTTCCAGACCATCAAACAAAAATTGTGCAGTGCACCTATTTTAGCCCTACCAGAAGGTAACGAAGACTTCGTTGTCTACTGTGACGCCTCGCATAGAGGTTTAGGAGCTGTGTTGATGCAGAGACAGAAAGTGATTGCTTATGCTTCAAGACAACTGAAGAAGCACGAGCATAATTACTCCACCCATGATCTAGAACTTGGATCTGTAGTTTTCGCCTTAAAAATCTGGAGGCACTACCTATACGGGACCAAGTGCACAGTTCATACTGATCACAAGAGCTTGCAACATATCCTAGATCAGAAGGAACTAAACATGAGGCAACGTCGTTGGATAGAATTACTCAGCGAATACGACTGTGACATCAGATACCACCCAGGAAAAGCAAACGTAGTTGCAGATGTACTAAGCCGAAAGGGAACTGATCCTCCCATGAGAGTTCGAGCCTTAGTCATGACCATTAACTTGGACCTACCCAAACAAATATTAGAGGCTCAACTCCGGGCACAGAAGCCCGAGAATATCGGAAGGGAAGACATAGGAGGAATGCTTAGGACGGACCTAAGCAAGGAAAAGTTAGAGGCTAGAACCGACGAAACATTGTGTTTATACGGAAGAAGCTGGTTGCCATGTTACAGAGACTTGAGGAACGTGATCATGCACGAATCTCATAAGTCCAAGTACTCCATACATCCCGGATCTGAAAAGATGTACCAAGACGTGAAGAAATTATACTGGTGGCCGAACATGAAAGCAGACATTGCCACCTACGTGAAGAAATGTCTGACTTGTGCTAGAGTTAAAACAGAACATCAGCGACCATCAGGTTTGTTAGTCCAACCCGAAATACCAAAATGGAAGTGGGACAATATCACCATGGATTTCATTACCAAACTTCCTACATCGTCCCACGGTTACGATACAATTTGGGTAATCGTTGACCGCCTCACAAAATCAGCTCATTTCTTACCTATCAAGGAAAATGATTCTCTGAGCAAATTAGCCAAAACGTACCTAAAGGAAGTTGTGACGAGACACGGGATACCAGTCTCAATCATCTGCGATAGAGATGGCAGATTTACATCAAAATTCTGGAAAGCTTTTCAACGAGCTTTAGGAACGAACCTGGATATGAGTACCGCGTACCATCCGCAGACCGACGGTCAGAGTGAACGGACAATCCAAACACTAGAAGACATGCTAAGAGCATGTGTGATCGACTTTGGAAAAGGATGGGTCGAACACATTCCATTAGTGGAATTCTCCTACAATAACAGCTACCATGCCAGTATTAAGGCAGCACCATTTGAGGCCCTCTACGGCCGCAAATGTTGATCACCAGTATGCTGGGCAGAGGTGGGGGAATTTCAACTGACTGGACCCGAACTGATCCAAGAGACTACTGAGAAGATCGCCCTTATCAAGCAGCGAATCCAGGCTGCCCAGGATAGACAAAAGAGTTATGCCGACAGGAAGCGTAAACCTATGGAGTTTACTGTAGGTGACCGTGTTATGCTGAAGGTATCACCTTGGAAGGGTGTTGTACGGTTTGGGAAGCGGGGGAAGTTAAACCCACGTTACGTAGGACCTTTCAAGGTGATTGCCAGAATTGGAGAGGTCGCCTATCGCTTAGAGTTGCCCCATCAGTTGAGTCGGGTACACCCTACATTCCACGTCTCAAACTTGAAGAAGTGCTACGCAGATGAACCGTTAGCAATGCCATTGGAGGGAGTCCATTTTAACGACAAACTTCAATTTGTAGAAGAACCAGTGGAAGTCGTGGAGAGAGAAGTTAAGAAGTTGAAATGAAGCCAAATCCCGTTAGTTAAAATACGATGGAACTCTAGGAAAGGTCCCGAGTTTACTTGGGAACACGAAGACTCGTTTAGAGCTAAGTACCCACACCTTTTCACCTAAGTAGTGACGTCATCTTAAGCTTTGAGGACAAAGCTAAAATAACGGGTTTATGCTGTAAAACCTGTAAATTTCAGGTTTTGACTATGTCAACATTGTGTACGTCACCTCATGATATCTATATATTTATTCTATCACCTTTGCATGAAATCCTTTGAACAATCATATGCATCACATGAGCATACATCATTTTAATCATCTGATCAAGGAAACAACTATATCACAACCTTTTATTGTGACTATGAGTATTTTAATCATAAAAGCATGGCCATATTTGTATGACTACATTTCAAGAGCATATTGGACAACAAACAATCTATTATGAGGGACTTTAAGTCACCTGAACATATGATCACTTGCATACATCCTTTTGATTTCTAAAAATCCAACGTCATGATCACAATTAATAACTGACTACTTAAATATATAAATTCTTAAGTTTGAATATTTTATATGTGATTCTCACACTATAATTGACTTAAAACTACGATGACAATTACTTTTATACATGAGCACTACGTTAAATCATTTTATTCTTTTAATATACTTTTGATATAATAAAAATCACCTAAACGACCATACTTTCACCAAGGATCCCAAAACCTAACCAAATAAATTAGGACTCAAACCTATTTCTACTACATCATACTTATAACTCTAGTAATTATACCAAGACCCCAATATTCAAACCAAAACCAATCCTAGAAACTACAAAGTATTATACACTTAACTAACCTACACTTAAAACAAAATTCAAAAATCTACAAACCCTACCCCACCCCTTACTCCTAGTCGTGTATAAATGCTTCACCACACACATTTTCCCACCTTGTACAACACAACCTTAAATGAAAACACTATTCTTGCCCTTGGAAGCCTTGTAGGCGAAGACTTGAATGACCACAAGGGTCAAGTGTACATCAAAGTTCATTAAAACTAGTACTTCCTAGTACTTCCCAAAATTCACCAAATTTAGGCACCCTTCTCTTTCTTGTCGTGTCCTACCCCCAAACCACAACTCTCATTTCATTCCTAGATATTTATAAAACTAGCTACACTCATTCACCCTCACACCATTACTTTCGGATCAAAGAACACTCCCACATAGCACCTTGAGCTAACAAACTCCTCCATCTCATTTACTACCCCATATCTTTGTACTCCAAGCATTGAAGACTAGCATTCAAGACTCCTAGGTCTCGTCTAAAGCAAACCGACGCCAACACCACCCCATTCGTCACCATCTTGATCACACGAGTAAGTATAGTCCACCTTAGACCTATTTCAATCATTTTTACTTTCCATCTCATGGCATGCATGTAGGAACTTAGGAAACGAGCCTAGGTTACCATGCATACATAAAACTTATATGAAATGCCTCCCATATGGCTTATGAGCCCACGGCTCATATGGTGGAATAGATTTTCGTGCCCTAAATCCTTAACCATTCCCTAACATGTTGAACACCTTGCTTAAAACTCCTAGAAATAAGCTAGTTATAAGTTAGTGCCTTAAAAACAAATAATAAGCCCAATAGATGGACTTATAGGCTTGGCTTATTAATAAAACGCGTGTAGATAATCTCCCTTAAAAATAAGCCGAATATTATGGGTCTCAATAAGCCCATGCAAACATAAGCCGAATCTCAAAAGCCTTAGAATAAGCCCATGAGCCCTCAAAACGTAAGCTTAGGTTTAACTATTAGGAAAATATAAAACTTAGTCAAAAATAATAAGCCTATATAAGCCATAAAAATAAGCCGATTATATTTAAGCTTACACTAAGTTAGATTAGAAATAAAACATGTTATAAGCCCATTTAATAAAACTAGTATAGGCCCAATAGTAATTATTTAAGACTTACTAAATTACCTTAAGTTTTTACTAAGCCAAATCAAGCCCATTATCCCTTTTTACCCTAACCGGACCTCAAATGGGCCGTATAGCCCAAACTAGATATATACGGAGACTTTTCATGCCTAAATTGTTAAATGGTGAAAGTTTGGTCCAAAGTTATAAACTAGTAAAACTTGTGTAAACCTATTCGTGACTATTATATAGTACAAGGGTCGATTGTGTCATTTTCGAAACTATAGGGTATGTTAAATTCAAACAGAGAGCTAAAATAAACCACAAGGACCTATTGTGTCACTTTTGAAACTAATATCAAGCCCTAATCCAATATTATAAAGTTTCCGTGGGATTGGAGGGGGTGTTTGGTCATTTCTCTAAAGTTTTCCAAGCCCTAGGGGCGTATTCATAAATAGAATTAACTGACAAGGACTAACGATGTAAGAAACTTAACGGACGAAAACTTAAAGTTACCTTTGCAAACAATTATACTTACAAAGATTTATTATAGTTTTATTTAATTAAAAGAAGTAATAAAACATGTCATTTGTAAATTAAATCACTTTAGTTATTTACAAACTCTACGAAATTGACAAACCCCGTTAACCATTTTCTTTTGAAACCTTAAAACTTAATAAATTGTAATTTATTTCTCTATGATAAGTTAAATAAGATAAAAACTACTTATTTAATTTACGACCCCTCTTTTCTTAAACAATTAATATATATATATATATATATATATATATATATATATATATATATATATATATATATATATATATATATATATATATATATATATATATATATATATATATATATATATATATATATATATATATATATATATATATTTAGAACAAACATATGTATATACTTTCATTTCACTATAAGAACAAACACTTGAACCAACGTAACAACTCATAAATTGTGATCATGCATTTTCATATGCACCATTCATCATGCCTTATTATTGTTGCATTCACTGAGACATTTAAATTACTTAGGTAATTTCTCCAGTCCGTGACTATACTGTGACAGTCATTCAGTGACATCATCCTCATTACCTCATTATCACTATGGTGAGTTCATGGCCCCATCTTTACTGTTTTATAACTGAGGGAGAAAACATACAAAACTATTTATATGCAAGCATGCACAGACAACAACAATTTATTTGCCTGCTGTTTGCCCCATTCCCGTGGACTGTATTAGTTTATAGTGTAGCGCGAAATGTATGGATAGATCTATTCGGGTATTGACAACACCCGGCCTGTCGTGATCAGCTGTCACGTATTGCTTAGGCCAAGCAACAGGTTTATGTCATTGTCGGATTAAGGGAAACCTCAATCAGGATAGACCCAAATGGGCTTACTGAGAATCATGTTTAGCTTCTATTACAGGGCAGTAGGAACTACTGTAGCGTTGGGCTGTGATGTCCTGCTATCTTCGTGGTGCTTTGCATATTGATACTTTATTTAATTAATTAAACCTGTGAATTCACCAACCTCGTGTTGACCCCCACATTTTACTTTATGTTTTCTCAGGAAAGTAAGCAGGTTCATGCATTGGATTCCAGCATTTTAGGAAGCATCATGTTTACCATCGGGCTGGGATATTTATTTCTGTTTTATAATAAATGTGGTTTTAATTCAGACAAGATACTAAATGTGTACGATTAATTCATGTAATATGTTTCAAAGTGATATTTATGATCATTGCTCTATATGCTATGTGTTATCGATCCACCCAAGTAACACCCCAATTACTATTCCGCTGCATTTGACCAACTTGGGGGTGTTACAATATATGGATTGCTGAATCCCGGTTGCCTGACCACATTAACATACCTCCTATTGGTGTTGCTTCCAGTTTTCTGTAGAGCAAGTTTCATGTGACTGGAATTTGATATGTCCGTGGTCTTCATGCTTCATTGTTCCTCTTGCAATGATTTCATCCTTTTTCTCTTAACCTCATCCAGCCTATTCTTTTCAGCCTCTAACTTTTGCGCTTTGGTGCGAGAACTTAATACAAAATTTTTCTTCTCAGAACGGTGATCCTGCTTAAAGTTATATATACTTGTTAGAATACGCTTAAAAATATATTGGAATACCGAAAAGTTGAGCAAAAAACATACCTGATTATCAAACTCATCTAAAGCTTTTACCAAATCCTCAACAGGGTCTTTGCTTGATCGTACAATTGGAGAACAATTAAATGAAAAATTTTGTATTTCATCATCACTCAAATACTTGTCTCCAAGATCACACGCCTTATCAAGACTAGGCAACTTATCCTGTTGATTAATTTAAGAGGCTATTATTATATTGTATTGTAAACCAATGAATAAGAGGAGAATTACCTTTTGAGAAACTGTTTTAGTCTTATCTTTACGAGTGAGGACCTAAAACATTAAGATTAATGAAGTTAACGTTAAATTAACAAGAGAATGTGTAAAACAACTTGATAAACCATGTTTTAAAACTTACATTGATAATAGTCTCAAGCTTGTAAACACGTGATTTCAAACTCTTTGTCTCTTTCGGTAGAATCATTAAACTGTTGGATAATTTCTCTAGAGCCTGAAGACGGTTCTCAATTGATGGTTCTTTGCTAAGTGTACCTTTTGATGACTCAGCATCTTCCTCCTGGGCTTTGCGGGCTTTCATCAATTTTTTTAAATAATCACCAAATAGGCCACTGTATTCAACAGGAGGAGCTCTAGGTGTATACCACTTGAAATATTTATTACTTCTTGTATACCAACCAGTTTGCCCCTCAACTTTGTTTGGATAAATGTCAAAATCTGTCGCTTTTGCCTAAAGGTAAGGACATACAAAACTTAGAATGCCTATTTGATCAATTAAACCTGTACTAAATAAAACAAATATTCCCGTGTATTGTCAATAAATTCCCCCTGTTGTGCATTAGGTTACAATTTTTGGCCTGTTTGTACAAATATTCCTCTGTTTTCAATCAACATAACTTAGAATGCCTATTTGATCAATTAGACCTCTAGGGA
Organism: Glebionis coronaria; assembly: GCA_025667525.1. Lineage (NCBI taxonomy): Eukaryota > Viridiplantae > Streptophyta > Magnoliopsida > Asterales > Asteraceae > Glebionis > Glebionis coronaria. The sequence continues at coordinate 33,962,791 of CM046877.1, forward strand.
TCATATCAGTTGAATCAAATTATTTAGTAAGTTATTAACATAAAACATAAAACATAAAAATAACCTGGGGGAAAAGTTTGTCATAATCCTCAATATTCCTATGCTTTGACCAGGAAACGGCTCTAGGGATCATATCAGACATTTGGGACCACCAACAACCGCTCACTCTTGAAGACTCTAAAATCCAAATCTATAATTTGTAGATGTAAAAAATGTTATGGTAAGGAACAACCAATGAATATGGAATACTATAAAATCAATACTCACTTTGAAAGCTAAGACAAATCCAGACAATGAATACGACGGAACAAAGTTAGGATTTCTCTCAAATGATTTACAGTGAGTATCCATATACCTAGAACTAACATTTCTAATGGCAGTATATAACTCCCGCCATATATACTCACCCCAACAAAACTCATTCCAAACAGCAATATTTTCCACCATCCGCAGAAATACATCATCAACAATTGCTCCCAACTCGTGACCCATGAAAATAACTTCCAAAGACAAAAGTAGACAAACTCTAACAGAATCTTCATCGGACAAATTGGTAAATCGCTCTTCATCCTCAATGATACATAGAAGATCCATGTTTTTTACATATTCACCAATCTTCTCTGGTAACACTCTATCACGGAAACTGATTTCGCCAGCCCTATACTTACTGAAGCTTTGGTGCCCAAATTCAAAAGCAGTTATAATACAGAATTCACGACGACCAAAGTGGAGTGTACTGCCATTAACATGATAAATTAAGGGCAAATCATAATGATCACTATCTGAATACTTCTGCTTCTGAAGCATATAATGTATCAGACCATCGTCATTATCAACATTATATAAATCCAACCAGCGACCAAAACATGTGGACCTAAACAACTCACATCGTCTTAAACCTAATCTCTCTTTCATCAAACGAAAGTAATGGAGTTTGCTTTTTATATGAATCTTCGCAACATATTCCTATAACCATAAAATAATAATACTATATCAATTCAACAAATTAAATCAGTTTCATGGATGAAATGAGACATACTGTTGGAAAAAAAAAGTTAATGAGACTTACAAGTCGATTCATGGAGCTTCCTGGATGAAAAATAAGGATGTCAAAATAAAAATATTATGTGAAAATTAATATATATATGGTTTATAACAGGGGGTAAATTGAAAATAAAAGGGGGTAAAAGTGAAAAATATTCTGGATATCAAGGTTATGACAATAGTACATAATTTTTCAATTTCCAGTAAAGTGAAACACAGAAGTTGTGCATTTGAGGGTTGAGCGCCGTCGGTTGAACATTTAAAAAGTATCTTTAGTGGGACACTTGTCACAATATGAATGGTGATGACCATATTTGTCGCTAGTTGAAAAGTTGACCATGATAAGGTTTTTAAATGCTCAAAATGACCATATATGTCTTTTTCCCTATAAATAATGTAGCAGATCCACATCCACTATCTATCTATATATTAATTCATGCTTTCTTTCATATGTCATTTTTTTTTCTTTTCTTACTGATGCATGTGATGAGGATGGATGGTTAATTGTTTTACTTAATTTTAAATAATTTAGCACTTGAAAAAATGTGACAAGTAAGGTTAATAATAGGTCCCATTGACACAACTATGACCATGACCATGACCACATGATTACATATGAGATATGTTGTACAATGTTGCATTATTTGCAACATAAAATAAACTAAATATATGTTCCTTTTACAAACAAGCTGGCATCATCACGAGCAAGCAAGGTCAAAAAGTAGATGTTGCACTTCATGCCAATTAAAACTTATGTCTAGCTAGGCTAACACTCTAGATCAGTTAAGGTGGATTAATTAGTTTTTATGAGAATGCTTTGCACCTAGAAAATTATAACATTAGATGTTTAAGATTATTCTATGTTTTGTATTAAATAACAAGTTCTTTATATATTGGTTTGCAATAACTCTGTAATATTTTTGTTAATTTACAAATTTCAATCTTCTTTCGCATATATATCTTACTCTATATATATAAAGATAAATTAATGTCACGTTATGCTCACGCATCCCCCCATTAAACCACCTAAGCACAATTAATATGAGATGGCAAGAATTAATGTGACATGGCACTCCAAACAAACATCTTCCTGCCACATCAGCACAATCGTGTGCCACATCATCTCGCACTCCAAACAAACATCTTCCTGCCACATCAGCACAATTCGTGTGCCACATCATCCCACAGCGTGTGCCACATCAACATGAACATGAAACATTTTTTAAAAAATTGGTAGCAATGGGATTCGAACCCGGGTCTGTCAGGCATAAACACAACATGTTTACCACTATGCCAAGTCTTATTTTTGTGTTAGACCTTCTAAAACAAAGACAATAAAGACCATTAACCATACTATGATTTTTATCCAAATTTAGAATAAATTTAAAACTTTCGGTTTATTAAATTAGGCAAGTATTTAATCTCTACAAATATTTTTGACTAATTTCAAATGTTGTTAAAGTTTTAGAACTAATTATGGCAATTAGTTACCATTCACCATACCATCATTTAATGAAAATATATAATAAGAAATAAACATTTTCGGTTTTATAAATTAGGCAAGTATTTATTTTGCCTTAACATGTTTTGACTAATTACAAATGTATTAAATTTTAAGAACTAATTATAACAAATTTTATATGCTTTTAATCCTAAAATAAATTTACATATATTTAAATGAGTATTTGGTTGATGGGTTTAGGGAGATGGTGTAGGAATGAAACCCAAGTGAAGTCAAGTCATTAAGCTAAGAATAAGCAGTCTTGCAGGTACCATGACTCTTTAAGCTAGAGAATAAGCAGTCTTGCAGAATTAGTTTGTGAACCATATTTTTTTTACTACTCGTCATGTAGAGCATATAGCAAATGTAAAACTTGTGAACCATATTGCAAATGTGAAACTTATAAAGTATAGTAAATATCTCATCTGCAAACTTGTAAAGTGTAGTAGACTCGTCATCATATCTCGTTTCAACCAATGTTTTGAAATCTGTTTTTTGAATAGACCTGATTGAGCCACCGGGTCTGGGGTTAACACGGGTCGAACCAGGTCAACTCGGTTTTCTAATTTTTTTTATATTTCTAGTAATTAGAAAAAGTTATATAATATGTAAAATTAAAATTCCATCGCAAAAAATTTAAGTAAAACATAAAATTTACATATATATTTAAAAAAACCCGGAAAAATCGAAACCCGACCGAGTCTCGAGAACTAAGTTGACCCGGTGAGTCTAGTCGGGTTTCGAAAATGTAAAACCCAGGTCAAAATGACCCATTTTTTCAACCGGAACCGGGTAGACCCAAGTTTGAAAACATTCGTTCCAACATGATGTCTAACATCGGAAACATACTATCCTTTTAACTCTTTTAAAGTACTACTATATTACACATAAAACATTTTAGTATCTCTCTTCATTTAGTTTTAGGTAATACTATATTCGTTCCAAAATTATTGTCCACATCTTTTTCGTATGTCTCAAAATTATTATCACTTTTAAAAGTAAAAATTGAGTTTGCATAAGATTACTATATTACCCTTAGTCCAAATTGCTATTTATAAAAATAAAAAAAATAAGAATTAATTTTATCAACAGGTAAAATTGTCTATTTTGTGCTTTCGTAGAAATCAAAACAATAATTAATGCATTTTTCTTAAACTATGTATTTCTTGTCTGCGGACAATAATATTGGGACGGAGGTAGTACAACTCTTCAAACATATGATACAACTCTAAATGCATAAAACTTACATCCATTAAATGTTTTAATTTTAAAAATTTAAGCAATACATATTAAAGCATAAAATACAATAAAAACTAATTAAATACACTTATTAATGTTAATATCTTAAAATTAAAATATAATATGTTTTTATACATATTATACAAAACCAATAAACACACATAAACCTTCATAAAATATAATTTGTTTTTATACATATTATCAAAATAACTTTTTTTACGAGTATATAAGTAATTTATTTAAACTCAGACACTTAATTCACAACACAAACAAACATGCATATATCAATCTACGAACAAACATCATATGTATAAACAAACACTTTAATTTTACAGGATTTAATAAAAAAACTAAACAAAGCCCTTAATATAAAATAAACTAAATTTATTAAGTCATAAAGAATTTGTTTGTTTATGATTTTAAAGTAAGATGTCTAAAAATATTAATTAATAAAGCTGACATTTTCTTCATTAAAAGCCTGTTTGTTTACTTTTTTCACTAAATCATGTTTAATTAACGGATGATTTATTACAAACAGCTTCAGTTTTATCACTTAATATATTAAGTCATCTTTAACAATTAAGTTATTAACAAACCATTTTTATATAACTTAATAAATTCAGTTTTTTTCATATTAATTCCATTAAGTTCAATTCAAACAACACCTAACACACCTGTTAATTAAACATGACTCAACTGAAAAATAACCAAACAAGCCCTTAGCTATATTGATAAGCTGCCTTACATGTAAGGTGAATATCGGGTCAGGTTGGTCGGGTTCGAGTTAATCGGGTCGAGTTGAATTCGGGTCAAGGCTAAAAATAAGTTATCCCAACCCGACCTGATTTTGAACCCGACCTGAATGATGCAGGTATTCACAAAATTCATATTTATAATGATTAATTAATTAAAAGGACTAATTCTCCGAAAATGTATCTTACTTATCACTTTTTTGAGTTGTAGTTGAGACTGGACTATTTAAGTAACTAACTTTTTGAATTTCGATTATTCCGTGTATCGATTAAAGTATTTTTTAGCATCGAAAATTTCAAAAAGCTAGTTATTAAATAGTCTAATCGATAATACATACAACTCAAGAAAATGACAAGTAGGCTAACGTTTTTGCAGAGAAAGAGCTAATGGCTTATTTAAGCTTATAAATCAACTTGATAAATATCTCAAGCTAATTGAAACACCCCAAAATAGTAGAATGGCCCAAACATGATTACCCTGAACAAAAAACCACATGGCAACTAGTAAAGATTACAAACAAACACAAAAGACACAAACTTTATAGCACCAAGATACATTCCAATAACGAACCCCCGAAACTAGTACAACAGAACCCCAAAAGCTAGCATTTTCGCGGAGTACCAGCTTATGACTTATTTAAGCTTATAATTCCAAAAAATAAGCTACTCCAAACACCATTACCCTAAACAAAAAAACCACATGGGCACTAATAAACATTACAAATAAACACAAAAGACACAAACTTTAAAGCACCAAAATACATTTCGATAACGGATAATGTTATAGCTATAAAGGGTATACACAAAATTGCATCTTTATAAAGATTAACTAAAGAAAAGTGGGTTATACCTTGTTTGGTTATAGGTCGATTTTTTTGGGAAAGATTTTGAATCTTGGAGGAAGATAGAAGAAGAAGAGGTAGGAGGTGAAGATTGGTTTTGGTTTTATAGTTTTTTTTAGTTTAAGGGGGTGTTTGGTTGATGGGTTTAGGAAGATGGTATAGGAATGAAACCCAAGTGAAGTCAAGTCGTTAAGCTAAGAATAAGCAGTCTTGCAGGTAGCATGACTCTTTAAGCTAGAGAATAAGCAGTCATGTAAAGTGTAGAATTAGGGGGCGCTTAGTTAACCTGAGAGGAATGGGAATAAAAAAGGGTAAGGAAATACAAAGGAATGCAATAATATTCTTTAGTATTATCATTATCATTGTTGGTGCTTGGTTAACATAAGATGTGATGGTGATTGGAGATGGTGGCAACAACTGTTAGGGTGATAGTTAGTGGTCTCGACGATGACGGTAGTGGTAGCGACAATAGTGGTGGTCAGTGGTGGTGTCGGAGATTGGTGGTGGCATTAGGAGGATGGTGGTAGCGACAATGATGGTGGTCGGTGGTCGGTGGTGGTGGGGGAGTTGGAGAGTGATGGTGTCGGAGGGTGGTGGTGGTGTTAGGAGGGTGGTGGTAGCGACAATGGTGGTGGTCATTGGTGGTGGTGGCGTCGGAGAGTGGTGGTGTCGGAGAGTGGTAGTGGCGTTAGGAGAGTAGTGGCAGCGACAATGGTGGTGGTCAGTGGTGGTGGTGCCGTCGAAGAGATGGTGGTGTCGGAGGGTGATGGTCGCGTTAAGAGGGTGGTGGTAGCGAAAATGGTGGTGGTCATTGGTGGTGGTGGCGTCAGAGAGTGGTGGTTTCGAAGAGTGGTGGTGGCGTTAGGAGGGTGGTGGTAGCGATAATGGTGGTGGTCAGTGGTGGTGGTGGCGTCGGAGAGTGGTGGTGTCAGAGAGTGGAGGTGTCGTTAGGAGGGTGGTGGTAGCGACACTAGTGTTGGTCAGTGGTGGTGGTGGCATCAAAGAGTGGTGGTGTCGGAGGGTGATGCTGACGTTAAGAGGATGGTGATTGCGACAATGATGGTGGTCAGTGGTGGTGGTGGTGGCTTCGGAGAGTGATGGTGTCGGAGGGTGGTGGTGGAGTTAGGAGGGTGGTGGTAGCGACAATGGTGGTGGTCAGTGGTGGTGGCGTTGGAGAGTGGTGGTGTTGGAGAGTGATGGTGTCGAAGAGTGGTGGAACGGTGGTGGCGTTATGAGAGTGGTGGTAGCGACAATGGTGGAGGTGGCGTCGGAGAGTGGTGGTATCGGAGAGTGGTGGTGGCGTTCGAAGTGGTGGTAGCGACAATGGTAGTGGTCAGTGGTGGTGGTGGCGTCGAAGAGTGGTGGTGGCGTTAGGAAGGTGGTGTAGCGACAATGGTGGTGGTGGTGGTACGTGGAGACACACATATACATGCGTCAATCTATTACCTTGAATCAATTACCCTTAATTTACAGGGAAATAGTTCATTACCCATTAGTGGGTAATGATTACCTATAATTTCATAAACCAAGCACTATTAGTCATTCTTTTTCCCATTCCTTACCCCATAATACCTTTAACCAAGCATGTCGAACCATATTTTTTTACTGAGAAGCATATATATCGATCACGAAAAACTGAGAAGCAGATCGAGCCAAGCATTTATTATTGTTTTAAAGTAATTAATACTCGATATCATGCATGTAATTTGACCTTAATTGTGTTGTTAGAACCACATAATAGTCTAGTTTACGTGCTTTGCAATTAACTTCTTGTGTATGCACGATCTTTATAGTTTAACTGTTTTCTACTTTGCTTAATTAGTGCAGTGAAAGTTTTCCAAACGGTTTGTAAAGATGTAATCATAAAACTCGTTATTCATCGCTTGTTCGATAATTGTTCGCGTATATGGCCACTCGGCCATATTTACGTATCAACCATCTTCTATAAGCAATATTGGCTGTACGGTCTGGCAGCCCGGTCCACCTACCAGGCACAAGTCTAGAGGGAATCCTCAAAGGTAGTGCCAATGCATTGGGAAGGAACGACACACCCTATTATCCAGTGGACATCCGCATGGCGCTCGGATAGAAGGCTAACATGTCTGCGCATCTCAAAAGTAGGGTTGATTCCCTCGGGAACAACTGATACACCCTTTTACCGAGAGGCCTCGCATGGTCTGTTGGACCAAAGATTGGCCTGTCAGATCACAAGGCTCAAGGAGTGTTACCTCCGAGGAGCTACAGCCCGCTACAGTGTTCTTAACACTATAAATACCCTCTCATTAAATGTAAGTCAGACATTCTCACTCATACTTATTACACACACTGTTTTGGCCATTCGGCTCTACATATTATTGGCCATCCGTCTCAATCAGATTCTTACTCTCACACAGGAGTTGGTCTCGGGCCTCTAACGTGTGCTAATTTCTTATAGGCTTGTGGAGAAGAAAGCCCAGACGGCCCAGAGGCATTCTCGGCCCACTTGGTAGCCCAACGGACTTTTGCATCTATAAATTGGCGCCATCCGTGGGACCCTAAATTCGATCTACCTAGTAGCTAAAGAATGGCAGGTCCTATCCCAATATCACCTGAAACCGAAATTCATGATGACAACCACAACAACCTCAGAATGAAGAAATCATTGAAGGTCACCTCTCGGCTCTAAAAGAGTTGATAAAAGATAAAAGCAACCGGGACTACATCAAGCCAAGGCTAATCAGTTTTGACGAAGGGGAAGAACATTCGGGAGATAAGGGAAAGAAGAAGGAAGGACTAGGCGATGGTGAGAAAGGCAAGGGGAAGAAGGTGGCGGATGATTATTTGGGAAAACCTTTCAAATCATTGGCCAAGTGCCCTCTTAGCCGAAGGATCATTGAATACTCAGCTCCTAGCCACATGATGCCGGCCAATGTCAGGATTTACGCGGGGACGGGAGATCCGGCTGACCACATCAACCATTTCAAAGGGATGGGGAACCAGGGGGAATGGCCCATGCCCGCATGGTGCCGAATGTTCCAACAAACACTAGATGATAAGGCTAGAGCTTGGTTTGACGAATTGCCATCTGGAAGCATAGACGATTGGGATGATTTGGAGGCCAAATTCCTCACATGTTCGGAATACTGAAGGCGTGTGCGAAGGACCCCACTGAGATCACGAAGATCATTCGGAAGGCCAACGAGAGCCTCCTGGTGTTTAAAGAAAGGTGGGTAAGTGAATCCAATTCCATTCCTAATGTGCCTGACCTCATGAGGATCTCTTCATTTATGGGTTCACACAAATGTCCTGGTCTGGCCAAGCGGTTCGCTGAAAGCATACCCAAGACGGTGGATGAGATGCTGAAGCACGTGGACGACTTTGTTCGTGCTGAAACAACATTTAGAGATGCCGAGCTGCCCAAAGGAGAGTATATCCGGGGGGACAGTTCCCCGACGTGAGGCCAAAGGTATGACCGTTCCCAGAAAAGGGGTTTTGAAGGAAGAAGAAGGGGTGGTCGAGGGGCCTATCAAAACAGAACCCCCTACACCCAATCCTATACCTTGCCTTATCGCCATCCGCAACGCCCACAAGAGGTGAATCGAATATTCACCCTAGAAGACTTGTCCAGCTCACCGAAGGAAATCTTTGCAATAGAGCATCAACTGAACCTTCCGGCTCCACCTCCATTGGTGGGAACACCAAAAAAGGAGAACATGGACAGGTATTGTGACTATCATTGTGCGAAAGGGCACTATACAAATGACCGCTTTCAGCTAAGAAGACAGTTAGAGGCCGCCTTGGAGTCGGGAAAGCTCAACCACTTGATTAAAGATGTAAGACAGAAAGGAAAGGGCAGTAAGAAAGGCCACCATCAAAAGGCCAAAGTAATCAACATGGTGTCGGGACATAGTGATAATCGAAAGAGGAAGTCAAGGTGGGTGAACGAGGACTGGATGAACGTCCCAATAACGTTCCCACCGTGTCCAGATGAGGACTTGTCAGAGGAAGCAATTGTGATAGAGGCCGAGGTCGAAGGGTACTTGGTAAGGAGGGTACATGTGGACGGTGGTGCGTCTGTGGAGATAATGTATGAGCACTGTTTTAACAGCCTTCACCCAAGCATACAAGCTAGGATGACTAAGACGCACAGCACGGTGTCAGGATTCTCGGGGGAAAGTGTGAAGCCGTTGGGAAAGATAGAGTTGGAAGTGTGTTTTGGGGATGGAGGGTTGTTCCGAAGGGCCATGATGAGATTCACCGTCATACCCACCCCCTCCCCATACAATATCATCCTAGGAAGACCAGGGATAAAGAGGCTAAGGGCCATTCCGTATACCATCCATGCCATGATGAAATTCCCAACACCTCGAGGTATCGCAATTCTTGTTACATCATCTTCGATTATTAATGAATGCATAGAGATAGGAAAGAGGAAGATGGCAAAAGAAGAGCCAGAGAAGGGAGATGACCAAGCGGTCAACTTAACAAAGGAAGTAATGATCAACTCGGCCTTCCCCGACCAACTGGTCACCATTGGGGGAAACTTGTCAAAAGAGGGTTCAGAATAGCTAAAACAATTGCTAAAGAACAACCTGGATGTCTTTGTGTGGGAACCGCAAGACATGACCGGAGTGCCAAGAAGGATCACCCAACACAAACTTAATATGAACCCCACGGTGGCACCGGCGAGCCAAAAGCGAAGGGTGCTATCCGCCGAAAAAAGCGAAGTTGTGGCCAAGGAAGTGGAAGAATGGGTGAAGGCAGGGATCGCGAGGCCAATTAGGTATCCCACGTGGATATCCAACACGGTGTTGGTCAAAAAAGTAGATGGAGCATGGAGGATGTGCATAGACTTTAAGAACTTGAATTCCGCATGTCCAAAGGACTATTATCCTTTGCCAGATATTGATGCCAAGATAGAAGCTATTATGGGGTACAAGTACAAAAGCTTTTTTGACGCCTACAAGGGCTACCACTAAGTGCAAATGTCACAAGAGGACGAAGAGAAGACAACCTTCTACACCGATAAGGGAACGTATTGCTACACCAAAATGCCTTTCGGTTTTAAAAATGCAAGGGCCACCTACCAAAGGTTAGTGGACACAGCGTTCGAGTCACAGATTGGACGAAATCTGGAGGCATATGTGGACGACATGGTCATAAAAAGCAAGACAGAAAAAGAAATGATGGCCGACATAGCCGAAACGTTTGACAACTTGCGAAAGATAAACATGAAGCTTAATCCAAAAAATGTTCTTTCGGAGTTGAGGAGGGCAAGTTTTTAGGGTACATGGTAACGTCAAAAGGGATAAGAGCCAACCCGACCAAGATCAAGGATGTCACAGATATGTAGTCACCCAAAACATGGAACGAAATGCAAAGTTTGGCCGGAAAGTTGGCCGCGCTCAATCGTTTCCTCTCAAAATCTGCCGAAAGATCACTGCCTTTATTTGACACTCTGAAGAACATAACTAAGGCCAATAAGGAAGAGTACAGATGGACGGAGGAAGCAGAGGAGGCTTTCCAACAAATGAAAAGAGTGGTGATAGAGCTGCCATCACTCACCACACCCAGGCCCAAAGAAACACTCTCCTTATATCTAGCAGCAAAGAGAGTAATCAGCGCAGTGTTGTTAGCAGAAAGAAATGGGATCCAACGACCAGTTCGTTATGTCAGCTGAACGCTACATGAAGAAGAAACAAACTATGCGCCTTTAGAAAAGCTGGCCCTGGCCCTTCTAAGCACATCAAGAAGGTTAAGGCGGTACTTCGAAGGCCACCCAATCAAGGTCATCACGGATCAACCAGTAAGGCAAATCCTGAACAAGGCCAAAGCGTTAGGAAAACTTGCAAAGTATGCCATAGAGTTGGGGACATACGACATCGTCTACGAGCCAAGAAGCGCCATAAAGGGCCAAGTGTTAGCAGACTTTCTGAATGAAGTGCCAGTAGGGACGAACACTTCAAAGGACCTTGAGACGCATGTTTCTGAGGAGGAAAAGGTCGATAAAGAAGAATAGTGGGTGCTGTACACGGACGGAGCATCCAACCCGAAAGGCTCAGGCACAAGTTTAGTGTTGATTAGCCCTAACGGCATGGAGTACACATATGCTTTGAGGTTGAACTTTGACAGCGCAAACAATGAGTAAGAATACGAGGCCTTGTTAGCTGGCCTAAGAATGACATAAGAGATGAGAGTAGAGCACTTGGCAGTAAAGGTAGACTCGAAGTTGGTGGCCAGTCAAATCAATGGAGACTTCGTGGCCACGAATGAGAGCATGATCAAATACTTGAGTAAGGCGAAAGAACATCTAGCACGGTTCAATAGCTTCAAAATCATGAATATCCCGAGAAGCCAGAACCAAAAGGCTGATGTGTTAAGCAAGCTGGCCTCAGTGGCGTTTAATCATTTGACGAAGGAAGTGTTGGTAGAGGTACTAGACAAGCCCTCGACAGACCGGGAAGAGGTAAATGCCATTGTGGAAGAAGAGGAAGATAATTGGATGACACCCATCATAAGATGCTTGGAGCAAGGAATATGGTCGCAGGACCATAATGAAGCACGTGCCCTTCGGATGAAGATCAACCAGTATGTGATGGAAGGAGGAGTACTCTTCAAGAAATCTGACTTGATGCTGATGCTACGATGCGTATGACCACTCCAAGCCGACTATGTGATCCGCTAGATACACCGAGGAGCTTGTGGCATGCATCTGAAGACAAGATCAGTGGTAGCAAAGGCACTAAGGCAAGGATACTATTGGCCTACGATGCACCGTGACGTAAGGGAAGAAACAAAAAAATGTGACGCATGCCAGATTCACTCACCAGTACCCAAGATGCCCAAGACAGTCATGACGTCAATCGTGACTCCATGGCCGTTCTTCCAATGGGGCATGGACGTGTTAGGCCCATTCCCTGCGGCACCGGGCAATGTCAGGTACATCATTGTGGCAATTGATTATTTCACTAAGTGGTTAGAAGCAAAACCCATGGCCAATGTTAAAGGCAAGGATGTGATAAAATTTGTGTGGGATAACATTGTCTGTAGATTTGGCCTGTCCCATGTGATAGTGACTGATAATGGGACTAACTTTGTGAATGACCCATTTAAGACATGGTGCAAAAAGCTCAACATTAAGCAAATGAATACAGCAGTGGCACACCCACAGGCCAATCGCCTCGTGGAAAGGGCAAACAAATCATTAATGGAGGGGCTAAAGACAAGGCTAGGCCGTGACCGAACTGGATGGGCAGATGAGCTCCCAAATGTGCTCTGGGCACATAGAACCTCATTAAAGACAAGCAACGGAGAGACGCTATTTAGCCTAACGTATGGAAGTGAGGTCGTGATCCCTGTAGAGATAGGAATGCTAACCCATAGGACGCTAATGATCAAGGATGTAGAGGACAATAATGAAGAGCTCAGACTTAACCTAGACTTGTTGCAAGAAAGAAGGGAGGCCGCAACCATCCGGGAGGCCAAATACAAGAAAAAGATGGAGCAGTACTACAACAAGCGGGTCAGGGCCAAATCCTTCAAGGTGGGGAGCTACGTCTATAGAAGAAACGAGGCTAGCCGCATGGAAAAACGTGGAAAGCTGAGCCCAACATTGGAAGGTCCTTATAAAGTGACAGAGGCCTCCTAGTTTCTTTAATTTGGATATCAGGCCGGTTCAAACAAATCCAGCCCACCAAACCACACGGCCCAACAACCTCTATATAAACCAAACCCTAGAAAAAAAATCACAACTCAATAAACTCCCAATTCACAAATTCGAATCCCTAATTTTGCCCTAATTTCAATCGTAACAAATCAGCAGGTATTAATCTAATTAATCCCCAAATTACTTTAATTCGATTCACACCGATCACAATTATCAAAACTTTATTCATACCCATGTCGTAATTTATGCTAATTTTGGTTAATTGATGTGTTTTAGCTGTAAAGTTAGCTTCTTGATATTGGGTTTTGATTATATGTGATTTTGTTACATAAATTAAGGTTTTTTAATTCTAAGATTAGGGTTTGGTTGGTAAATTTGATGCCTTTAGATATAAAGTTAGGTTCTTGAATTGTAAAGATGGTTTTTCGCTAATCGGATAGTTTTAGTTATAAATTCTGGTTTTGGAATTTTAGCGGAGACCGGTTAATGTAATAAATTTGGTTGATAATTGATGCGTTGAATCGTACGAGTTAGGTTTTTGAAAATTGGGGTTTCTGGAGGTTGTCGGAATAATTTTAGTCGGTGAATCTATCTATTGGGTAATTAGGCCCTTGAATTGTAAAGTTCGGGTTGTTTTTGTACCGATATCGGTTAGCCTAAGGGGGTGTTTTGTTTGGCTTATAATGTAAGCACTTTTTGGCTTATATATTATAAGGCCCATTTTTGTGGCTTATTTGGAGGTTTATGGGCTTATATAGGTTTATTATATCATGATAAACTTATATAAGTCCCTAAGTCTCAAAATAAGCCACAAAATTGGGGCTTACGTTATATAAGCCGAAAATAAGGCATATTTCAGCTTGTATAACATAAACCCTAGTTTTTTAAGCTTATTAGTGACTTATGGGCTTATATAAGTTTATTATATCATAACAAACTCAGATAAGCCCATAAGTCTTCAAATAAGCCACAGAATTGAGGCTTATGTTATATAAGCTGAATAGGCTTAGCTTATTAAAGCTAAAACAAACAGCCCCTAAGTAAAGTGGTGTTGTGATGGAAGAATTTCTTGTAAACCCCTTTGTGTATGTTAATTCTATCACTTAGGTTTGCTAATTTAGCTCACTGGTTGGTGTAGTTTGCTAAACATGTGTGTTCTTTATGTCGTTATTAGGACACAGGTTTAAACATATTGCAAGCTCTAACTTGTGTGTTTAGCTGTAATGTTGACTCGTTGTTGTTAAGGTGTTGAATTTGGTAAATAAATAGTAACATGTAGTGGTTGCGTATAAGCGAGATTGCCATGGATATTGTTACAATTACTTTTTGTAGACATGAGTTTTGTGCATTGAGCGATTTGCGTATATGCTGTGAAGTTCTTGGTAGAGAAATATTTTTGTTATTGATTTATAAGCGTGTTTGGTAGAGGCTTCTGCTTTTGTATTTTGTCCGTGTTTCTACAGTTATACTATGGCTGGGGGAATGCTTTTATCTATTGATATAAGTTTTCTTATACTCTTTGGTATTTTCGTGTGCAGAGCTTGAGAATGGGTAGAAGGAGTTATACACCTTCACCACCGCCTAGGGGTGGTTATGGAAGAAGAAGGAGTCCTAGTCCCAGAGGTGGTCGCTATGGTGGTGGTGGCGGCGGCTATGGTGGTGGCCGTGGAAGAGATTTACCAACAAGTCTCCTTGTTCGCAATCTTCGCCACGACTGTCGGTATGTAGTTTCAACTTATATTTTGGTATTCTTTGTTGACTCTCTATTGTGCAGGCAAGTAGGATGGTAAATGTACATTGTAGACTCGTAGTTGTGGCTACATTTATTTACCTGTTAGTTGTGTTCAGGCATGTGTTCTCCTTAGTGAGTTGAAGATAAGCTATCAAACTTTAGGCATCTGTTATGGCGTGTGTGTTTTTATGGGCACATCTAAGTTGCGTGTCCGGATGGTCTTCCATGCTGGAGGAAGATTTATAATTACCTTTTGCGTTTACCTTTTGGCTCCACTATTACTTGATAGTTTAAGGACTTCGTAAATGAATGTGCATTGTCTGTACTTATAACTAGAGATTCCTCGGTCATGCCCTGTAGATAACTAGATATTGTATTGTCTCTTTAATGTAATGCTTCCATCACATGATAAATAAAAAACGGGCCCTTGTGAAGGTAAACATGCTGGCCAGTGAATATTTTGCATGCCTTGCTCATAAAAATCTATGAACAGATTACAGTAATAAACGAGTCTTAGTTGTTTCCCTCTGTGCGACATATGAAGGCCTTTTCTTTAACTTTCAAGTTGATGTTTCTGCTGGCTTGTGTGCTTAACTAGGCTGTATAGCAAAGCGTTACAACTCTATTTCACTTGTAGTTTTATAGGATTGTAGTCTAATTACATTTGTATCATACTCCTGACTCCTGATGTTTTTTTTTTCTGGAACCATATTGTCCCCCTTGTTTGGTTTTGTTAGCATGTATCTGCAAAGCGTGCGACTGTCTGGGAAATTAGACGTGTGACTTTTTGGGTTAATTGATTACACCCACATCCTTAGTTTCATTATCTTTGCTATCTGTGGCCTATTATCAAGTTTTCTGACATGGTTTTAAAATTAGTCAACTAAATAGAAATATTTTTATTGTGCAGGCCAGAAGATCTTCGAAGGCCATTTGGACAATTTGGTCCTCTAAAGGATGTCTATTTGCCAAGGGATTACTATAGCGGGTGAGCTGGTGTTTTGTTATAATTCTGTTTCCAATTGGCCAGGAGGTTGCCAGAGTGCCTTCAATATTTTTTATATGGGTCTTGTCGTTTATTATATGTTCACTCTTTACTTGTTCTAAAGTCGGTGATGATCCATAGGTGTCCATGTCTTATGTTTGTGATTTTTTTACTCGCTTGAAGGTTCCTTTTTCTATTTTGGTTTTACTGTGATACCGGGTGTCCTAGCGTCCAATTACTTTTAGTTATACTATCTAATGATACAAATTGGGATTTTTGAATAAAAGTTGCTGAGATTTAACAGTGAAAGAAGTAAAAGCTTGAAGGTATCGACCGGTGTTTTAAGGGTTCTCTTGATATATTTCAGTAGTAAGAGACAAGTATTAGAGTTATTTTGAAGGTTTTGATAGTGAAGATGGGAAGATAAATGAGTTATGGTTACATGTAAGAAGATTTCAAGATTTGAAGTCTTGAAGATTTTCAAGTCGTATTTATACTGACAATTGCAAGGTCAGCAGCCATGCGCTTGCTTTATGCCTTTATCTGCTTATGACGGTGGCATACATATTAATGGAAATTGATAGTCTGTAAGTTGAACTAATAAAGGGGCTGTTTCGAAACTCATGTTTTTTTTTTTAAAATCTTGATTTTTAAAAGAACAGAGATTAATAAGTTCTGCAAACAGCCCCAGGTAAATGCAAGTTGCGTCTGAACTCATCTGTTTACTTTGTTTTATGCAGGGAACCACGTGGATTTGGTTTTGTTCAGTTTGTGGAGCCTGCTGATGCTGAAGAAGCAAAGTATCAGATGGATGGTCAGATTCTTTTGGGCCGACAAATGACAGTTGTTTTTGCTGAGGAGAATCGAAAGAAACCTTCCGATATGAGAGTTAGAGAGCATAGGTACATTTAGTCTGTAGTATATATTTAGTTTTTATGTACACGTTTTCATCAGCTTATGTATAATGTATATTATTGCAGGAGTAGCAGCAGATTTAGCAGTGATCGTAGGCGGTCACCTCCCCCTCGTTACTCTCGTTCACCCCGCTATGCCCGGTCTCCACCTCGTCGCTATTCCAGATCACCATCTCCCCGCCGTGGTTACTCTCCTGCACCCAGAAGAAGGCACTACTCAAGGTAAAAGCATTTTGATCCTTCAAAAATTTATTCTGTCCTTCTAGAATTATAATCTATATCTGGCAAAATTAGTTGACTTTAACTGCATATATTTGGGCAGGTCGGTTTCACCTGTAGAGAAAAGGTACAGTCGTGAAAGATCATATTCATGCTCACCAGTGAGAGACCGTTCTCCATCTCATAATGGCACACCTAGGAGGAGCCCAAGTCGCAGTCCTATTAATGAATCAAGGAGTCGAAGCCGTAGTCCTGTAAGGGACGTAAGCAGGAGTCCTAGTCGTAGCCGAAGCAGAAGTGCTGATCCAAGTGATTACGACAGAGATGTGCCTCCGCACAGGGATGCTTCTGCTAGTCCATGAGAAGTGCTGTTCTTTAAACATGTTTGATCGAATGGTTGTTGTGTTACTTTAATGGTTTATGCTTTTGTCAAAATTCAAGGAGTGGTAATATGAATTCTTAGTAGTATAAAACTTAGTCTAGTCGACTTTGTTATTGAATTTGAGTTTAAGTGATTGGATCATAAAGCCAATTTAATCATCTCTTGTTTGTGATGTTTATAATAATGTTAGCATCATGCAAGTTAAAAAAAGTTGGTTCATAAAAAAATAGAGCTTGTGAAAGCTTTTATAAGCTTCAATCTTTCATAAGCCTTATACACTCCGGACAATTTTCACGGAGCCTATAACTTAAACCCACATCCCTTACACATTGAGCTTGCGGTTCTCCCAAGGGGCCATGTGGAGGAAGACCTACACAGTAAATGCAGTTGCAGCCACTCATATGTGGAGCTGGTTGTGGTGGTGGGTTATAAGAAGCTGGTTGTGGTGGTTGTGGGTTTCGAGCAGGTTGTAGGGCCTGGTGCTAGGCGAGGTGAGCAACGGCCCATGGCACCAAATAATTAGGGGCATCAAGATTGAAGCTTCTTCATTTTGTGTCTTCGTTGCCTTTGACTCTCACTCCATGGCGGAAACTATTTTTACAATGGAGGGGGGCATTTTTCGGCCTTCTTGCCTAGGGGCCCTGGCAGGTTATCGTCGTGGAGTTTAAGATCTAGAAACTAATAAGTGAATGAATACAATGAGAAATACTCCAATCAGTTACTACTATTTATATACAGTAAGGAGTAACATTAACCGTTACCTAATCAACATACATTGTACTTATTAGCCTTATAACTCGTTAATTAGTCTAGCTTTTTTTTTTTCTTTTTATTCGTGCTAGTGTTAATCTCCGGCCGAAAAACTTCCTTGGGTTTCATTCTTATTCCCATCTCTTAAAACCCATCAACCAAACACCCTGTTAAGCTAAAAAACCTATAAAACCAAAACCAATCTTCTTCTTTCTTCCTCCAAGATTCAACTACTACAACTGAGTATGATAAAAATAGCATATTGAGTTGTTGCAATTCAATTAAGAACTTCTTATTTCACACCAAACATGATCGAATAATCTTAAACATGAATTTAAATATGATTTTAAATCTTATTTTATTTTTCGGGTGAAAAGTATTCTCACATAAACCAATCCACGTGATCTAGCGTGTTGGCCTAGATACGTTCTAAATGTAAAATTCTTTTTCTAGCCATTCTAGGTTGTGGCAATATATCGAGTGCATCATTTATCATAAACTAATAAAAGTATGTGTACAAAACTTTAGTCTGTTCAAAAGTTAATATCGGAGCCTTGCACACATAATTACATAAATGTCCTACTTAGAAGAGAGTAATAATCGTTTGCTTGTTAATTTTCCTTTTATGTTACAAATAATGTAAGATAGTGTGAAGAAGTTATTTATCTGTTTTTGTGTAAACTACTATGACATCGTATTTCAGTTTTAAGTCCGGTTAAAACTTAGCTTTATACATTGTTAATAATTAGTTAAATGTGACCTGTTTAGTTAGTTTAAACAATAGTTTCTTTTTTTGTTTCTAAACTTTTGTTTCTTCCGTTATGTGTTAATAGTAGTTAGCTTGTTTTATGTGTTAATAATATTTAACCTGTTTAGTTAGCTTAAACTTTTGTTAATAATTAGTTTTATGGAAAAGTCATTATCTATTATCTAGAACCCTAAATAAAATATATTATGTAGTTTGGAACTTTTTGCAATCATATTCATGATACATATAGTTTGTGAAGAAGTGACTCGTGTGCGTTTCCTCAGTAAAATAAATTTGCAAGTTCTGATTTGTTACCAACGCATCTGGTTTTTTTGTAAATACTCAAAAAACATATATTTTGGTGGCAATTAATGAAATTGGTAGTTAAAACATATTTGGGGTGGTTGTTAAAAGAAACAATATTAGTTAAGGTGTGTATTATGAGTGCAAAAACTATGTATGTTTCTTACTAAGTAAAAATGATTGGTTTAGAGTTTCAAATTTTGACAGCCTGGATAAACAAGAAACTGTCATCAACTTGTGTCTTTGTTGCATAAAATTAAAGCAAGGTTTGTTTGTGTGTACTCTTCTTCTAGGTGGTGTTCCTTGATAGCAAAAGGGTAGAAGAGGCAAGTGAATGAAGGAAGGGTAAAATGAATGAGGCAATAAAGATAGTAGGTGAATGAAGGGTCAATTCTTCAAGATTGAGTTCAAAGATACTTAGCTAGTTGACATCTATGTTTGTAGTTAAGATGCATCATGTGAATTATGATTTAAGCTATGAAAAGAAAACCTATAAGTGCATGCTAGCTGTTTGTTTCCTAAAATGAGACTTATCTTGTGGACACAAAGGCCCTTTTCCTCTTTTGGAATCTGCAAAATATAAATGAAGGCTGTAACATTTGAAAGGTATATATATGCTCTTGAGCAAGCAATGTCCAATGTTGATGATTATCATTGGGAAGTCGGAACAATTAAGAAAGATGAGACAAAGGTTCTTGAACACCTTGTGAATCACTAGCACCGAGCATAAGATAAATTACTCCATACTTTTTAAATTTGTTAGGGTTAACTTAGTTTATGTCCAACCACCTAACAATTGAGTCAACATATCAATCTTTGGTAGAATATGATGAAAAACAACTTTCAGACATTCAAGTTGTAGCAATTACTTCGTCCAACTTTAACACCTTGAAGTTCGTATCCAATATTTCATAATACAAATGTGACCGGTTAAAGGGCTGTATTCTGATACTCTTTAAATATAATTTGATATCATCAACTTTTATTAAATTCATACTCCGTACATCATTCCATAAATACGGTTAAAACATGTTAAACATAGTAATAGTTCACCGATGCCTTTTCCATATGTGTCATGATATATGTTGGCTGCCACATTTACAAGTGCTTTCGAATGTTTCATTTTCTTGTTCGTTCTAGTGTTAATTAGCTTCATTGCCATCTCTCGAAACCCATGAACCAAACACTCCCTAAATACAGAGAGACTCAATACTAAGTCTATCCCTATATATCCAAACACCCCCCTTAACAAAAATAAACTATAAAACCAAAACTAATCTATTCTTTCTTCCTCCCAAGATTAAAAAAAAAAAAATCATAACTTTCCGATTAGACTATTTAAAAACTAGTTTTTTGAATTTTTCGATGCCCGAAAAATATTTAAATGGGTACACAGAATAATTGAAATTCAAAAAGTTAGTTACCAAATTCAAAACGGTAGTCGCCTTAGGATTAGTCAACTCGCAAAACTAAGTATTACTAAAAAAATAGTATTAAATAGTCTGATCCTAACGATGATACACGCTACTAAAAAAAAGTGACAAGTAGTTTCTTTATAGATAGCAATTTTATGAATACCCTTTATAGCTATAACATTATCCGTTATCGAAATGTACCCGTTTATTTGTAATCTTTATTAGTGCTCATGTGGTTTTTGATTTGTGTAATGATTTTTGGGTCATTCTACTATTTTCGGCTTATTTTCTGGAATTGTATGAGTTTATAGGCTTAAATAAGTCATAAGTGTGTGGTATGCAAAAATGTCAACTTTTGGCGTTGTGTTTGTACTTGTTTAGGGGGTTGTTTTAGTTTGTTATATAACTTAACTTTTTGAATTTCGATGTCTCGATTCACAAAATTAGTCAATCGATACACAAAATAATCGAAAATTTAAACTTACAACTAAAAAAAGTGACAAATAAGATACATTTTCAGATAATAGCTGTTTTTTATAATAATCTTTATAAATATGCAATTTTGTGAATACCCATATTATTCGTTATTGGAATGTGTCTTGGTGCTATAAAGTTTGTGTCTTTTGCGTTTATTTGTAATCTTTATTAGTGCCCATGTGGTTGTTTGTTTAAGGTAATCATGTTTAGGTCATTCTACTATCTATAGGTGTTTGGAGTAACTTATTTTCGCCTTAACCGCAAAAACTTCGCCTTAGCCGCAAAAGCTTCGCCTTAGCCGCAAAAGCTTGAGGCTTGGCCTTGCCGCCACGCCTTACGCTATTTAAACCCTTGATTTAGGCAACGTTGTTTTCATTAAAAAAATACGCACACGAATAAACAATACTATACATCGTTGCCGCTATGCGCAAATAATCGTCTAAATACTAATTACTAATTACTCAAAAAAAGCATAAGGCGGGTGTTATGGTGCTACTCGACCACACACGAATACTCTCCTCCCAACACTAACAATGTCATAATCAGTTACGCAAAGCATTTAAAAAGCTTAAGATTATCAGATACAATGATATATGACTGCAAGGATTACTCTGCGCAAACGAAGCAGCTCGAATGCTCGACGAGTCCTACTTTTTCAAAGTAAACAAACACATGTTACTTCCTGAAGCAATACCTGTATATCTTCTAGCTAGATCATAACACGCATTAACACACTATTAAACTTATCACGGGACGAGAAAGTATATTTTTAACTCGAAAACTATAAACTAGTCCCTTATCTGCGTGTGATTTACTTGAACATCAAGCTGGTAAAGATCAAAGAAAACGTAACCATTCACAATCAAACATCAAAAACTAAGACATATAGTAATACTACTTATTAGCGATGATCATCTCACCGGCATACACATCTTTCCGTTCAGATGATTCTTGCAACTCAGCTCCCTTAATTAGTAATTGACAAAGTGGATTTGATGAGTGTCATGTCAACAGGTCCACATCTGCATCATAGTCCATTATGGATTTGTTTTACAAGTATCGGCGGCAATGGGTAAATTTGACATACTTGATCTGCTCTAAACATCTTTTTTCAAGCTCTCCCGTGAGATGAATATCATAGCACTTGTTCAGGTCTAGTACTTGAAGGTGACAGCACCTATCAATAATCGCCCGCAAACCGGTATCTGTTAATTTGCAGTGTTTGAGTTGAAGATGCCTCAATCCGGGTAGGTTTTCTGCAATAGCTAATCCCAGCTCATCATCTATGTATCTGTATTGATTACTGATTTTTAGTGTTTTTAGCATAGGGCAGTCACGTCCTAGTGTTTGGATATCTTCTTCTCCAATTATCATACCAAGGCTGACTTCCTCCAATAACGGAAACTTCAACGCTTTAGGTAACTGATGGATTGAGGAAGAGAGTCTTCCAGCTCCAATTTCGAGACGTCTAAGCTGACTTGATCTGTTATAAAACAATAAATATAATTAACCTACCCTAACGGATTCTAAAGAAGCTACAAGTCTGCTGAGATATTTGAACAAACTTCAACGTCCATGTTTTTTGGATTTGCTTATCATTTTATTGCTTATACATAATAAGCACCTTAAAAATAAGTGTTGGATAGTAAGAAAAATGCAATTAGACACGAAAAAGGAATAACACGTTTAAATCCTGCTTAATAGAAACTAAACCAAAATAAGTAGATTAGAAGCACAAGTGATTTGTTTATCAAAAAATAAGCAATCCCAAACGCCCTCTTAAATCACTTACATTGATCTAGATATAGGAAAAAGATGGACCGATACGTGAGGCTAAAAAAATACTCAAGGTTTAGCGTGTTCCTAAAGAAATATGTTTCTATGGCAACAAAAGATAGGAACCAAGTACATGTTTGGTTTTCTCTACAAGCAAAGGTAATAAAAAGCTAATGTAGATTACTATAAGCTGCATACCTCTCAGAAACATACTGAAAAAGCTCATCATCACAAAAACCTATCATAGTGATATCAACCAATTGGCCTTGACTTCTATCCACAACATTCTTGCAAATCTCGCGCAATCTCATGTCAGATTGCGATACATGTAATGAACAATTAGGCCGACGCTCGTCGTAGCCATTATCGTCCAAATAAATGACTCTCCACATACACGGGTCCTTGCAGATTTGCCGCCAGTTAGTGCACACCTTCTCAACCCGGTATAATATCCCAATAACACTAATTCTTTGGAGTATGTTGATCATTAAATCTGATGGGAGATCCAACCAGTTCCTTGTTGCTTTCTCTTTGAATGTCTCCTCCTCTTTCTGTTTCTCTTTACCTGCGGATGTAAACTCAGACCAACGATGGAAAGTGGGTGGTTCGTGTAAAGTGTCAATACAGTAACTTTTAGGGCCAGGCAAGATGGGCTGGGTGAGGTTGACCATAAACACTTTTTGTCCAACATTTGTACGTTGTCTATATTTAATTAACTGTTTCAAATATGATTATGCAAGTTAAATAATCCCAATAACAGTCTAATTACTTTAATAACTTGACTTAGGGTATTTACCTTTTAGACTATACAGTCTGGGTGACTTACAACCTGTTTTGACCCATTCGACCCGTTTTCCTTTTAGCTAACCTTTTTTTTATCCTTTTGACCCGTTAACATCAAAACTTAACCCAATATGACCCATTCTTAAGAAAAATGGTTTAACATATGCTACATCTAGTTGAACAGTTTAAGTGGCAAATCAGGGATACTAAAGCGAAACAAAATTAGTCACGCACCTTTGATGACATTAGTTGGCAGTACTTCTGTAAGCTCAGATTTGTGAGACTTGGTATATCCCATATGGGCGATCCCTGGATAAACATAAAGTTAAAAATGAATCTGGTAATGTCAATTGAATAAATGCGCGTAACTAAACCTCATGTGCGAAATAAGTGTACTTATGCAGTTGGCTATTGATGTCTAAACTTGGAATAAAATATACTAACTTAAGTCTTTGTAAAACATCTATAAGCTCTCGAAGATTGACTAGATTTGTGTAGTATTATAGCTTTAATATAATTTTTTTATAGGTTATGACATCAAACACTCAAACAGTGGCAATTAATATCAAAATAATCTGTCAATGCCAATCAACAGTAAATATTTGTTTTTTTTTTCTTTTTATTTTCAGTAAAGTGAGACATATTGTTTTAAAAACATAGCTTAATGTAAAGCTATAAACTAAAAAAAAATGGAGGTTGACATCACAGCTCGCCAGAATTATTGGACATCACAAACTTGCTAGTTTAATTCATAAGTCGCTAGTATTATCATGTGCAGCTCGCCAGTTTTAAAAAATTCTTTAACCACTTAAAGATTGACCAAAGTTTACACTAATCACATCCTAAGCATAAGAAACACACAAGGACGATGCAAGCCAACCTGAGGGGAATGGGAATGGAAAAGGGTAAGGGAATACAAAGGAATGCAATGATATTCTTTAGTATTATCATTATCATTGTTGGTGCTTGGTTAATATAAGATGTGATGGTGATTGGAGATGGTGGCAACAACGGTTAGGGTGATAGTTAGTGGTCGCGACGATGACGGTGGTGGTAGCGACAATGGTGGTGGTCAGTGGTGGTGTCGGAGATTGATGGTGGCGTTAGGAGGATGGTGGTAGCGACAATGGTGGTGGTCGGTGGTGGTGGGGGCGTCGGAGAGTGGTGGTGTCGTAGGGTGGTGGTGGCGTTAGGAGGGTGGTGGTAGCGACAATGATGGTGATCAGTGGTGGTGGTGGCGTCGGAGAGTGGTGGTGTGGGAGAGTGGTAGTGGCGTTAGGAGAGTGGTGGTAGCGACAATGGTGGTGGTCAGTGGTGGTGGTGCCGTCGAAGAGATGGTGGTATCGAAGGGTGGTGGTGTCGGAGAGTGGTGGTGTCGGAGGTGGCGTTATGAGAGTGGTGGTAGCGACAATGGTGGTGGTGGCGTCGGAGAGTGGTGGTATCGGAGAGGAGAGTGGTGGTGGCGTTCAGAGTGGTGGTGGTCAGTGGTAGTGGCGGTGGCGTCGGAGAGTGGTGGTGGCGTTAGGAAGGTGGTGTAGCGACAATGGTGGTGGTGGTAGGTGGAGACGCACATATACATGCGTCAAACTATTACCTTGAAAATTTACATAAACCAAACACTATAATTACCTATAATTCCATAAACCAAACACTATCAAGTTTGAGCTAAAGCAATAACAAGCTTATTTCGAGACAACAACAAGGTTAAAACCAAGCAAGCAACCCATAACATGAACAATCAACAATCAATTTTCGCATATTAAAATCCATCTAGATGTTAACCAATTTCTTTTTATAAGACTAATTATTACAGTATTTTATTATATAAAAATTATAATTTACATAATAGAAGAAGGCAAACGGGAGACAAGCAGCGCCACTAGCATTTTTTTTATACAAAATCAAGTCTATTAAATACAATACACGTTTGTGGATACCTAAACAAGCAATACCCACAAACCAATTGATTGTGTTCTATATCAATTTAGAAAAGCTTGAAAAATAATTACCTTAAAAATAATCAATCTAGAACGCGAATTGGATTATGGGTCGACCAGATTTTGAAAGTTTGGTTTATAGGTGGTTTTTGGACTGGGATTTAGGTTTGGATATAAATACGAATTAAAAAGTTGTCTTTTTTTTTTTTTTTTTTTTTTTTTTTTTTTTTTTGGTATAAGGTTTTTTTAGATAAAAATAAATTACTTTAAAAAGATGATTAAGTAATGTGTGTTTTGTGGTTGTGTGTGTTTTGCTTGAAAAAAGATAGGTTTATAAATAACGTGTTATGAATAATGTTTTGACGACTAAATTCAAAAATATTATATTTAATAAATTTGATTTTGTTGTACAAAAAGAGTTAGCGGCGCACTTGTTTTTATTCGTTTGTCTTCTTATACCATCTAAATTATGATCAAGTAATAAAGTATGACTCGTTAAATAGGTTTATTTTTTTAATATTTTTATTTTTAAATCTTATTGAATACAAGTTGATATTATTAGTTTCTCATAACGGGTTTTTTACATTGCAAGCTTATGTTTTGATGTAGTGTATTTTATTTGATGTTATTAGTTTTTTATAGAATAAGTATATTTCATAAGATGTAAATGTAAAAGACAAAAATTATAACATAACTTTTTTTAATGTCAATCACTCTTCGCATAATGTGATGTGATACTAATTTTTGATATCATACGAAGATTAATACCCGCGTTTCGCAGCGGGATATTTTAAGGCGATGTTTATAGAGCGAGATGGTGAAAGGAGGTAGTAGAGTGACGATTCATTTGATTTGCTTCATTTTCCACTTGATAAGATTTACTTACAACATAAAATTTATCTTAGTACAAAAGAATAACCTAAAAAATCAATTCTTTAAAAATGTAGAATACTAATATGAATGGTTAAGTTAGATTTATGCCATTGTCAAAGGTCTTGTAGATAACTTAAAAGGACCTTTTAATCTCACCTCTAACAGGAAACAGAGTTACATTAAAAGCTTCCACCTACAAATATCACAAAGGAGCCTTTCCGGTGAAAGAATTGACATTTCTAATTAAAAATAAGAGAAAATTCTTGAAATTCCCCAAAATGCAACTCCATTTTTCCAAAATGCACCGATCGAATGAAAAATTCCCAAAATGTCTTATTCAACCTATGCAACTTATACGACTTGAATAAAAATCTGAAAAATGTACTTTTATGTCACACCCCACCATGGCGGAATATGGGGCGCGACGTATGGATATCATCACAACAATAGCGTGTCTATAGAGAGAACTAAATGAAATTGAAATATCATAGATGGCGACACAAATGTCGTGACAATATCTCAACAATGCAGGCGTCTAGGTAAGTAGGTAACAGGCCTACCTCTTACCAAAGACATACAAATAAACAAACATCAAACATATAGGTACCACAACGTTCACTTAATCAAAACATAAAATAAAATCTAAGAGGAAAGGGGTTCCTCCGAATGCAATCCTAGCAGCCTCTATACTCTAGCCACTTCTAACATCATCTTGCACAACTACCTCACCTGAAAATGAAACTAAAATCTGTCAACATAAAGTTGGTGAGAACATAGGTTTAAGTTATCTAGAACATCATAAGAAACCTCGACATCCGCTGTAAATAAGTTGAAGAAAAACAATTTATAGTAATGGACCATAATGTGATAATCATGCTACATGCATCCACAACAAAACTCAAGCCAAGTACCAACCACATCTACAATTCACAAAGCACATTATAACAATCAAGAAGTATCCCGTCACACGCACAAGAACACACCACACTATCCGGATCTTTCCCACACCACCTGTGGAAGATGAACTATATCCCCGTCGAGATATCTTGCCTCCGAAGAGACGATGCACAAGTACTCAGGACGGATCGTGCCCCACGCTCCACACACATCACAACTGGTCCCATAGACGCCCATACATCTATGTACCAAAGCCAATCACAATCCAAACAAGATTCACATAGCAGAACACGTACCAAAGCACATATGAGAACACATAAGCACGCAAGTCACACAATAACACATTTATGTCCACACATTTTATAACATAGTACTAAATCATGTTAAAGAACATTTCAAGTGTCATCTCCATCCCATACTGGAAAAAAAACATTTAAAAACATAGTAAAATGGGACTATGAACTCACCTGATTGCTTCTCCAAAGTCCTTGCTCTAGCCCCAAACTAATAATCCAAAAACACATAAATCAATACATGAACCAGCCTCTAAAATGGTTCATCAACCTATGATAGACATCTAACCTCATCTCATATAAATACCCCATTTATAACTCTAAACACCCCATTACCCTTCTCTAACAAGTCCTTAACTTGGTTAAGTTTAATAGCTATCCCGTTCACAATTTTACACAAAACAGTCCCAGTTTTAGGTCTCAAAACTTTAAGTCAAACGTCCACTTAAACATACCCATGGTTTCTGTAAAAGGAATATTCATACCCTTACATATGTTGGCTAACACCTCCCACTTGCCCTAACCTTAAAGCTACTGTTAAGGCCCTGATATATATATATATATATACTTTTGTCATTCCAGTTTTCCTGATTTTAAACGTATGAAAAGTTCATTACCATTAGAGGGTCTTACCCTAAACCACAATCTTAGCCCAAGTGCAGATCCTTATTACAATATATAAACCATCTCTCATGTTCGTGAGAAGATCCCAATGCAACCCTAAGTACCCCAAACAACCCAAAACTTAAAAAGAAAACAGGCTGAATTTAAAACTGTTTTGACCTCCGACTGTTGTAACCTATTTTTGACCCACTTCCCGACCTCCAATTTAGTTCTAGTTTCTTGCATTGGAAAGCCACTTCAAATACCTTTTCAGGGCTAGTTTGATCGCATCTTGAATGTTCCTAGAACTCCAGATATGATCAAAACAATTGACTCGAAATTCTGCCCAGTTTTTAAAAACGGGTTTAACAAAATCAACCTCATTAATTAACCCTAATCCCTCTAATTACAAGCCCTAATTTATGTAATCATCATATTATGATTAATACAACATTAATTTACTGTTTTTTTTATTAAACCCTAACCCTAATCCATCATAAGAATGATTAATTTAAACATAAAAACAATTAAATTGAAAAGGGTTATGAAGATTTACCTTTGATTTATGAAAACCCCAAAATTTTATGAAGAACCCTAATTTTTTATATAACTCACGAATTTCCTTTATCTCCAGGAGAAAAATAATGAATTTGGTTTAGTATATACATTATATAGGGTATGGGTGAATCCTAGTCCAACCCAAAGCCCACTTACCATAAATCTTTTCTTTTTTTTCCTTTTTTTTCTCTTCTAAACCGACCTAAACACCATAAAATTCGTTTTTTTCTTTATTTTATTATTAATAAATATCTTATTAATATTACCTTAATTTTCCTTAATTTATTTCAGCTCCTAAAGCCTCCAAAACCTCAAAACCGTAAAACTAGTCACTTTTTACGCGTTTTACCGTAAAAGTCGTAAAATATACACTTTTAAAAAAAGCTCAAATTCTTAAATAAACTTTATAACTAAGTCCTAAATGACTTAAAACCATCCCGAAAAATATTCTTTTGGATAATTACCTCACCCGAGACCTCTAAACGCTAAACCGTAAATCCAAAAAAAAAAATACTATTACTATAATACTTATACGTATACGTAAACACCACAATATCACCATTTTCATTTCATAGTCACCACCTGTGAGCTCATGAACATGAAATAACCGTTCCTCGATTTACTTATGAGTACTCCATACTCATAAACGATAACCACACCAACCTCGTTCACACAAAATAAACACGTAAACACACAATTCAAGTAAGCACACATAAAATAACCTAAAAGTAAGACCAAGTGACAAATCCAAAACCTAGGGTTGTCACATCACTCCCTCCTAATAGAAATCTCGTCCCGAGATTTACTCCCAAACTCAAACTTATTCTCAGCAAACAAACGAGGATACATATCCTTGATAAAACCTTCACGTTCAAACGTGAACTCAGTTTACACGAAAATAATCTCAACCAACAACACATGAGCCTTAACCGTCCGCGAGGAAACTTATCAAAACCATAAAGTTATGTAACCAAACTAACTAAATCTCGCAACTCATCAAACAAGAACTGTCTTGAAACCAAGTTAGGAGCCGTCACATAACTCAACGGGTTTAAAACTGTCACCCCGATTTCAGTCTTACTCATAAGTACCATAAATCAAAACTCATCAAAATATAACCACGTATAATAAGGTCTAAAGAACTCTCAAATTCCTTCCCAACTCATCTCTATGTTAACCCTCCAAGTGTTCATTACCACAAAATACCCAAAACACGAGTTTAAACCATATTGTCCGAAAATTAACCTTAAACTCAACACTTGTACATTTAATTCGACCAAGCTACTGACTTCCAATTACGAAACTTTCTGAATATTTGAAAAGTATGTTCCGAGTACATAATTTTAGGCTTTTGAATCACCCAAAAACCTTTAAAAACGAATAAGTTATGACCAAAACGATTTTTCTCAAAATCTGCCTAGGCATTAGCGACAGTTTCTGACAGTTAGCGACATATTTTGACAGTTTAGCGACAGTTTCTGCCTACTCCGATTTATACACAAAAAAAAAAACGATTTTTAAACCCTAAAAAAAACGCGTTATTAATTACAAAATTCAAGGTCTAATTTATTTTAATTCTATAAAATTTAAACTCTCACCCATCATATGATTAATACATGATTTAACATATTTAAGTTAATAAGAACAAGAATTCTAACTAAAGAATAATAACTTTAGGTGATCAAAACCAAAATATTTTAGAATAAAAAGGCCATGCTTATATGTTAAAAAAAAATATTATATTCCACCTTATTTCAAACACGTTTTCGACACTTCCTTATTTCATCGACTACCAACAACTATTTTTTTTTCAATTGCAAGTTCTATATTTTTCTTTACCATGTATAACTCGAAACAAAAGACATCGTTACCCCAAAAAGAAATCTCCACCATCTCAAATCCTTCACGCCAAAAGTACCGCACAAACAAACACGTGAAATGAGGACCCGAGCAATGCGCTACTACAGAAGTTGAACATCTCAAAGAGAAACAAGCTAGCAACATCCCAAGAATACAACCGGTAAGTAGAAAATAATTTTACATACATAGGCATAAGCGTACATACACTCAAATCCATCCAACATATACTATACAAGCATGTATTAACTCTCTTTCATGCAATCATACTTGAAAGTCCAGTGGTGTTGTGGCACATATATAATTATGTAGGCCTCCATAATTATACATGTTCCCTTTCACCAATGTACTCCCTCCTATGATGACACTAATAAGAAATTAATACTACACATAACACATAATCCGACACCTCACAAGCACATAACCACACAAGATAAGATCCAAAACCCCATGTATTAAAATAACATAGTCAATGCACGAAACACATAAACCCATAGTCCAGCTGAACCAGCGTAGACAAAATTCAAAATGTATAAAGAACATGAAAACATAATTAAGCGAAATCCAACAATGACTAGCGTATACGACCATGGTTCCACCCGCACTAATCAAAAATCGTAAAGAAAATAACATGTAGTTAAGTATGAACCATAGTAGTTCATAACCTAACAAATACTGCGAAAATAATATTCTAACACATCAATTACTATAAAAGGCACACATACTCCTATGACGCCTATATGCAGGGACCCTTAAGCTATAGACTAGGCTACGCGACTAGGTAACCTAATTCTCTATAACCATTGGCTCTGATACCATTCTGTCACACCCCACCATGGCGGAATATGGGGCGCGACGTATGGATATCATCACAACAATAGCGTGTCTATAGAGAGAACTAAATGAAATTGAAATATCATAGATGGCGACACAAATGTCGTGACAATATCTCAACAATTCAGGCGTCTAGGTAAGTAGGTAACAGGCCTACCTCTTACCAAAGACATACAAATAAACAAACATCAAACATATAGGTACCACAACGTTCACTTAATCAAAACATAAAGTAAAATCTAAGAGGAAAGGGGTTCCTCCGAATGCAATCCTAGCAGCCTCTATACTCTAGCCACTTCTAACATCATCTTGCACAACTACCTCACCTGAAAATGACACTAAAATCTGTCAACATAAAGTTGGTGAGAACATAGGTTTAAGTTATCTAGAACATCATAAGAAACCTCGACATCCGCTGTAAATAAGTTGAAGAAAAACAATTTATAGTAATGGACCATAATGTGATAATCATGCTACATGCATCCACAACAAAACTCAAGCCAAGTACCAACCACATCTACAATTCACAAAGCACATTATAACAATCAAGAAGTATCCTGTCACACGCACAAGAACACACCACACTATCCGGATCTTTCCCACACCACCTGTGGAAGATGAACTATATCCCCGTCGAGATATCTTGCCTCCGAAGAGACGATGCACAAGTACTCAGGACGGATCGTGCCCCACGCTCCACACACATCACAACTGGTCCCATAGACGCCCATACATCTATGTACCAAAGCCAATCACAATCCAAACAAGATTCACATAGCAGAACACGTACCAAATCACATATGAGAACACATAAGCACGCAAGTCACACAATAACACATTTATGTCCACACATTTTATAACATAGTACTAAATCATGTTAAAGAACATTTCAAGTGTCATCTCCATCCTATACTGGAAAAAAAACATTTAAAAACGTAGTAAAATGGGACTATGAACTCACCTGATTGCTTCTCCAAAGTCCTTGCTCTAGCCCCAAGCTAATAATCCAAAAACACATAAATCAATACATGAACCAGCCTCTAAAATGGTTCATCAACCTATGATGGACATCTAACCTCATCTCATATAAATACCCCATTTATAACTCTAAACACCCCATTACCCTTCTCTAACAAGTCCTTAACTTGGTTAAGTTTAATAGCTATCCCGTTCACAATTTTACACAAAACAGTCCCAGTTTTAGGTCTCAAAACTTTAAGTCAAACGTCCACTTAAACATACCCATGGTTTCTGTAAAAGGAATATTCATACCCTTACATATGTTGGCTAACACCTCCCACTTGCCCTAACCTTAAAGCTACTGTTAAGGCCCTGATATATATATATATATATACTTTTGTCATTCCAGTTTTCCTGATTTTAAACGTATGAAAAGTTCATTACCATTAGAGGGTCTTACCCTAAACCACAATCTTAGCCCAAGTGCAGATCCTTATTACAATATATAAACCATCTCTCATGTTCGTGAGAAGATCCCAATGCAACTCTAAGTACCCCAAATAACCCAAAACTTAAAAAGAAAACAGGCTGAATTTAAAACTGTTTTGACCTCCGACTGTTGTAACCTATTTTTGACCCACTTCCCGACCTCCAATTTAGTTCTAGTTTCTTGCATTGGAAAGCCACTTCAAATACCTTTTCAGGGCTAGTTTGATCGCATCTTGAATGTTCCTAGAACTCCAGATATGATCAAAACAATTGACTCGAAATTCTGCCCAGTTTTTAAAAACGGTTTTAACAAAATCAACCTCATTAATTAACCCTAATCCCTCTAATTACAAGCTCTAATTTATGTAATCATCATATTATGATTAATACAACATTAATTTACTGTTTTTTTTTAAACCCTAACCCTAATCCATCATAAGAATGATTAATTTAAACATAAAAACAATTAAATTGAAAAGGGTTATGAAGATTTACCTTTGATTTATGAAAACCCCAAAATTTTATGAAGAACCCTAATTTTTTATATAACTCACGAATTTCCTTTATCTCCAGGAGAAAAATAATGAATTTGGTTTAGTATATACATTATATAGGGTATGGGTGAATCCTAGTCCAACCCAAAACCCACTTACCATAAATCTTTTCTTTTTTTTCCTTTTTTTTCTCTTCTAAACCGACCTAAACACCATAAAATTCGTTTTTTTCTTTATTTTATTATTAATAAATATCTTATTAATATTACCTTAATTTTCCTTAATTTATTTCAGCTCCTAAAGCCTCCAAAACCTCAAAACCGTAAAACTAGTCAGTTTTTACGCGTTTTACCGTAAAAATCGTAAAATATACACTTTTAAAAAAAATCTCAAATTCTTAAATAAACTTTATAACTAAGTCCTAAATGACTTAAAACCATCCCGAAAAATATTCTTTTGGATAATTACCTCACCCGAGACCTCTAAACGCTAAACCGTAAATGCAAGAAAAAAATACTATTACTATAATACTTATACGTATACGTAAACACCACAATATCACCATTTTCATTTCATAGTCACCACCTGTGAGCTCATGAACATGAAATAACCGTTCCTCGATTTACTTATGAGTACTCTATACTCATAAACGATAACCACACCAACCTCGTTCACACAAAATAAACACGTAAACACACAATTCAAGTAAGCACACATAAAATAACCTAAAAGTAAGACCAAGTGACAAATCCAAAACCTAGGGTTGTCACATTTTACTCCTTATGACACATGTCAGAATGTGTTATAAAAAGTACATGTGTGTAAGGGCTTGTCTCCTATGCAACCTTTTATGTTTTTTATGCGATTTGAATAAAATTTTTTTTTTCCAAAAAAACAACTTTTAATAAAATCTTTTTATTTACGTATTTTATATTATTTTTTTATGCAGCTTGTACTATTAGTAAACAATGATGTGACATTTGTGTAATACACTCTTTATACTTTTTATATATTAAAAAATAATAAAAGGTACCATGAATTTAAGTGTAAAAATAGGTATGTGTAAGTAACATTTTATGCAACCTTTATTTACTATTTATACAACTTCTATTTATTAAAAATAATAAAAAGTACCATGGATTAATTTGTAAAATTAGGTATGTATAAATAACATATTATGCAACCTTTATTTACTTTTTATGCAACTTTTATTGACTTTATAATAATTATTTATTAATTTATTCTAAAACTAATATTTAATTAATAATTGAATTATAATAATTATTTTTTTAATAATTAAATAATTTTTCTAAAAGGATTAATTTATACTTTTTATAAACAAATTTTTTTTATTAACTTTTTTTTTCTTTTTTAAAATTATAAAAAATTATTTACTTATTTTTTAATTTTTTAATAAATAGAAATTAAATATTTTTAAAAAAAAATTAAATTTTATTAATTTTCTATAAAATAAATAATTGAATATAATAATTATTTTGTTAATAATAAAATAGTTTTTGTAAAAGGATTTATTTATACTTTTTATAAACCAATTTTTTTTTATTAACTTTATTTTTTATAAAAATTATAAAAATTATTTATTTAATTTTTAATTCTTTAATAAATAGAAAATAATTTTTTAAAAAAAAATAAATTTAATTTGTTATAAAATTAATTGTTGAATATAATAATTAATTTTTTAATAATTAAATATTTTTTGAAAAAGGATTTATTTATACTTTTTATAAACAATTTTTTTTATTAATTTTTTTTCCTTTTTTCAAATTATAAAAATTATATATTTATTTTTTAATTTATAAAGTCAATAAAAGTTGCATAAAAAGTAAATAAAGGTTGCATAATATGTTACTTACACATACCTACTTTTACAAATTAATCCATGGTACTTTTTATTATTTTTAATAAATAGAAGTTGAATAAAAAGTAAATAAAAGTTGCATAAAATGTTACTTACACATGCCTAATTTACACTTAAATTCATGGTACATTTTATTAATTTTTAATATATAAAAGTTGTATAAAAAGTATGAAAAGTGTGCTCATAAATTTTGCCAAAAAGTGTCTTACACAAATGTTACATCATTGTCTACTAATAGTACAAGTTGCATAAAAAAATAATATAAAATAAGTACATAAAAAGATTTTGTTTAAAGTTGTTTTTTTTGAAAAAAATATTTTTTTATTCAAGTTGCATAAAAAAATAAAATGTTGCATAGGAGACAAGCCATTACACACATGTACTTTTTATGACACATTATGACATGTGTCATAAGAAATAAAAGTACAATTTTCAGATTTTTATTCAAGTCGCATAAATTGTATAGGTTGCATAAGACATTTTGAGAATTTTTTATTTGATCGGTGCATTTTGAGAAATGGAGTTGCACTTTAAGGCATTTCAAGAATTTTCCTTAAAATAAATGTTCAAACTTGAATACCATATCAATGAGCACAAAAAGTGCAATTATATGTTTGAACCTTATCTTTAGGCTCCCTGTCTCGGAATGCAAGCGCTTCCCAGTTGTGATGTCCACCAACCTGCTGAAATCAAAACGAATATAAGTTGTCGTTAATTTTGTTATATATGCCTCAAATTATATTCTAACAACCCATACATTTGTTGTACTGTCGATATATTGGTGGGTTAAGATTCCAATCATGGATTCTGTTAACATGTTTGATCCATTGACACTTTCTGAAGCATATCAGCGTGCATTAACTTTCGAGAAGCAGAACTGACGAGTGGGAACTTCACCTTCTCCTCCAATCGTTTGAAGTTGCCAAGCCATATTCGTTGTTCCGATATTTTTAATGTGAAGCACTTGTTGCCTTACCATTGTGATTCTTCATATAGAGGCCCAAGTATTGAAGAACAGGCTGACTTTCAGTTGGACTTTGTCTTTGGGCTACGGTCCAGCCTGTTGGTTTTTTAAGATTTTTCTTTGTTTGATGTCATTAACTTATTTAGGGGGAGCATAATCGAGGGGGAGTATATGGAAAAACCATTTCATATCGAGATTTTAAATTTACATTCTCTAAATTAAAAATCGCTCTCTATAATCCTTTTTCCACTATTAACCTTTTTACTATAATCTCTCTTATTGTCTTATCTAACAATCTCATTCTCTTTTTTGTCTCTTGTTATGTATATCTTAATCTCTTCGAAGATCATCAACAAGAAATAGTAATGGCATAAGAGTAGGTGAAAAAGTAAAAAAAGGAAAAGTAAAAGAAGGTGAGACCCCTATTTATGCAATCAGATGAGAGAAGGTTTAAGCCACATGATCGTGTCACGTGTAACCCGCTAACATAATAAACAGTCAAGATAAGGATAACCAAGAGGCACAGAGGAGTGAAAGATGAAACGTATCTGACACATAACACTCAGTAGTAAAAAAGGAAGCTAGACAGACAGGTGGGCCACACACACACCTCGATTACAAAAACGAGACTTAAAGGAAAAAACAAGCGGACAACACAAAAATCCAGTAGCCCATCCGCACTCCGTAAGAACCACTGGACTGGGGGACTTGATGGCGTATAACATGGACACGACCCATTGGGCCTAAAACCATACACCAAACCTTGGGCCCAGACCCAAGTATGCAAAAGCCCACAACGGTGGCAAAATAAAGCTCTAGACGGATCCGCTCCAAGTAAGCGGAGTCGTGACACAACGCCGGACGCGATTCCTGCAAGCACGTCCAAGAACCCTGCGGATGAACTCGGAAAGAGTCAATCCGCATGTCACGATGTGATAGTAAATAGACAAATGGGCCTTTGGATCACAAAGGCCCACTCCCAAGTATTATCCGAGAAACGAGGAAAGGCCCGGTACTTTATTCTATAAATAGTACTCACTTGCACTCCAAACGGGGTACGATTTTCTCACTTATCTTTAACACACATATATTTGAGACGATATGAATACATACTCTCATGCCAGAGTCTAATCGTGGGATCCGTCCTCACGGTAAGGACTAAAGGTATACTTTACTTGTGTAGGAAATCGCCAAGTACAATAGTACAAATCCATCACAACCCAAGGCATCTGAGTACCTTTCAATAAGTAATTAGATCCACACTCGACCCCGACCGATTGTTTTACTAACATAGGCTATATGACTTCTACATTATATAGTGAAGTTTACGTGCATCTAGTTTTCTTAGTTTTCAAAGAACCAAATTTTAATTTAAAGTATGATTTGGTTTTGATTTTAACTTTGAAATTTTTTAAACGAATACACCTAAATCATACAACCCTCAAACCAAAACCTAAACGAACCAACACCCTATACAAGGATCTACTTATGAAGTATAAGTATATATTTGATTTTTTATTTTAAATATTTAGTTAGGTTTTAAATAAAAAATACTTAAAAAAATTATATAGTTTGCTGCGGTTTCTTAAAAAACCGTACCAATAAATGATTATTTGGAACGGTTTACAGAATAACCGCACCAAATAACTATGTAAATAACCGCACCAAATAACTAACCCCACAGAGAAACCGCACCTAATTGTTGCTTTTAGGTACGGTTTTCTTGAAAACCGTACCAAATTACTTGTTTTTCATTTTTTGGTGCGGTTTTTCATTGAACCGTACCTAATTAGCGTACCAAAAAATAATTTGTGTAGTAGTGTAGATACAGATACAGGTACAAAATGCTTAGCTAAGAGGCATATATATTCGTGAAAAATGTAAGTTTGGTTTGTTAAATCGTTTGAATTAATATGCAATATGATGCGGATGCAAAACTCTATACAGAGTATCATGTTACTGACGAGTTAATGACTTGCCGCCAGGCTGATAGGACATGCCCGCTTGTAGTTTGTTGTTGCAGTGTCAAAGAGACAGCCATGCCCTTGAATTCGAGTCATTAAATATGTGTATTTGGTGCATATGGTCTT